>PNEQ01004077.1:170860-208364 GCA_003012365.1 Medauroidea extradentata
ATATATATATATATATATATATATATATATATATATATATATATATATATATATATATATATATATATATATATACGTGTATGATTGTATCATACACAGCACATTACAATGTTTATATCATATGCTAATTGTACAACTACTTTGTTAAAACATAGTAAAATATTTAAAGTTTCATTTTAACAAAATTGGTTTTCAAAAAATCGAAAACATTTGAATATCAACAAGAAAGTGCATTACCGAATTAACTAATCGCACTCCATCATTTTACAAGTCTTCACTGTAGTCTGGTAGTTGCCTGCCCACAAACCGAATGGTCGCAGATTAAAATTTCTGAAATATTAGAGAATTTTTTGATTAGTTAAAGATTTCCAAGCCGTCGAATAAACACTATCAAAGACGAAACAATAAATTTCTTGTACTGAGTCATCTAATCATAGATTTCGTTTCTGCTACGAACAATGTTTATTCGAGTCTACACTGCGTCGAAACAAAGCTTATGTGTGTAAAATGTAATTGGTCAAATGCATAGTATTTTTTGTAAGAAAAAATTATCTGAAAGCTTGGAGCTGATATGGTTTCAATTTTTTTTTCAAGAGTTCCTGTGTTTTTTCTAGTAGTAGTGTATGGATTGATTATACATTATGTGTAAAATTATTATTTTTTATTTAAGGACATAGCAAATATTAAACTTAAAAATAATAAATACATGAATTTTACAAGAATTATATATGTATATACATTTACGTGAATTAAAAACACATAAATTTACATTGCATTAGAAAATGTTATTTAGAGGCTGTGACGTGGGCTCATGTAACTAAACGAAGAGGGTAGGGTTGTAATGGATATGGTAAGGGGAAAGCACGAAAAAGGGGAATATCAGTAGAAGGGGAGAGAATGTGTTGGGTTCAAAGAGGGGAGGGAATGATATATAAGCTGTATCGTTATACAAAAATACGTCAATCCTTTGGTGTGAGTGATGCTGTTCGGATGCTGTCAACCGTATATAAAATTGATGAGTGCTTAAGATTCTGGCTTGTAAGTATCAAAAATATTTTGTTTGATAGTTTAAAAAAATTATTAATTAACATAATCGGAAATTGGTTGTGTGTGGCTAAGTTGGAAGTCGGATTTAAGAAATTACATTATTTTCGTTTAAATTGAATATTAGAAGAGAATATATCATTTTCAAAAATATTTTTATTTTCCAAAACTGAAAATTTTGATTCATTTCATATAGGATGATTAACATAATTAGAAAAGAGTGGTTCTATAAGTGTGACCTAATATGCACTCCCATTTTGAAAAATAATTTCATTCTGGAATCTTTTCACTTAAATTTTTCAACCACTTCGAGACGTACGAATAATTTTTAATTATGCACACGTATTAGGAATCTCTACTTACATTTCATAACGACTCTACGATTGTCTAGAGTAAAAAAAGTTAAGGAAACTTAATTTAAGCATCCCACACACACACACACACACACATATATTATATATATATATATATATATATATATATATATATATATAGGCGTGTGTGTGTTTTAAATGAAATAACATTTTTTGTCAGTGAATTTGTCCTTATTTAATAAACTTATTCTGAAAGTAAGGTTATATTGAATTGTTAGTTATCCGAACACTCTTAATCAAAATCATTATATCAATATAATTACAATTTTCAGTTTCTACAAACATGTGTGTTTATATATACAATTTGCATATATTTCTTTTAATGTTAAAAAAAAATTCAAAAGTGCTTACGTGTTACCGTGAAGAACCTACAAATTTCTTCTGTGAAATTAGCTAACAGAGTAAAAAGTCCTACTTTGAATAGGTCAACCAACTAGGAGTATATGTTGTTAATACAGCCGCTATCGTCGATTAGTAAGGATAGTGAAAAGCTACGTAGCTGGCATCTGGTGGGGGATTTCTGAACCTTCTGAATGCCTATGAGCTGTTGCGTACTGTCTGTTTAGTACAATCTTGTTTAAGAAAGTAAATATATATGAGGGACCGTAGTGGTTAGAGTACTCGCCTACCACCAAGGCGATTCGGGTTTATTCAGACGGCATCAATCCCTGGATTTTTTGCATGTGAGAATTGGGCTTGGCGAGTTTTTCTTGGGAACTTTCCGCTTCCTCAGTTCTTCTCATGTCCGTGATTCTCTATTGTAGAGCCTCATTCCGTGTCATTCTTCGATGCAAGCAGACGCCATTGCGTACCCTGAGTATGTCTGCGTAAAAAAAACTAAGTTTTGTTTAAACATGTACTATAATTTCCAAAAAAGCACTGACACTAGAAAACAATTATTGAAATAACGTTACACGTGTTGTTATGTTAAATGTACGTAATCTAACATTATTCACACATACACTAATTTATGTTAAATGTTACTAAGCATTTACACTAGCTATCTTAACTTTAGTTTCAGTATTTATTGTAGATAAAAAGTAATCACACCTTACACTAACATTGTTTCCAGAACTTTAGCAAATAACAGGAAAGGCCAATACTATAAGTTCACAAATTTTTACAATTGTTTAATTATAAGTTTAATATTGAATATGATGTAATAATGTCCGTTAGTTTTAGACTCTTGTGTAATGTTTTGTATATATCCGTGCTACTTTCGTATAACTTTCAGCGTTAAATTTCCTCCTTTGTAGCATCCTATAAAAAACTTCGCAGTACAAGTACATAAGCGAAGAAATTAATGCTGATGGAAAAACAGTCTTTCAAACAAACGATGTATTATTGTTTACTGAGATTGAAATTGTTTAAACTATGCGTATTATATGATTCAACACTATTTGTATTTCTGACAAGCATTTTAAAGTATTTACAAGTATATATGTTGCGTGCATTTAGTACGAGTATATTATGACTTTAATAAGAACAGGAACAGTGTTACTATATATATATATATATATATATATATATATATATATATATATATATATATATATATAACACAATCACATTGCAAATGGTAATATCTTGAAAACAAATCATTAATTGGCTCAATCTCTTAACGTGACTGTCGTGTGTCTCTCTATAGAAACGTTAACATGAATCTAGTGTCGTGATTAAAAGAAAATAATTTTTTATTTCAAAAACATTACATCATCTCTTTCAATATTTGTTTTATACTAATAAATAACACCCTGAATTAAATACATTAGATACTGTGCGTTTGAAACAAATGTGGGTATTCAATTACCACGCACATGAAAAACACATTTTAATCACCATTCCGAATGTATGCAGAGTGCGACACGCCACACACAAAATTGCTTTGCATTTCGCAAAAAGACAACGTTGCGTTGTTGGTTTTGTTGTAAATATTAACACACTGTTTCAAATTTCCTCATGCCATAGTACATGCTGAAAACTTCAAGTTATGTAGTAACATGAATTTACATCCTCCATGTTGCAGTGGCGCAAAAAATACGGCAGTTTCCCCCTTAAGGCCACAGATTCCTATTTATGCTATTATTCCAGGGTTCAATTTTTTAAAAAATGAAAGGGAACAGATACCGGAAAACCGTTACATTGAAATGTTGGAAATCGTTTGTACGATCTAGCCTTCAGTTTCTGTATTTTTTGTAATTATCAATGTAATAAAATTGTCATAAACTCAATTACTAGCCGATACTATATAAACTTATGTATTGGAAAACTAGGCTTTAGGCCTATAGTAGAAATAATTCCCAAAGTTTATATGAAACGATCGTACGATGTATGATCCCTTTCAAGATTTGAAAAGTAAAACTTTTTTCAAAAAGAATAAATACGGTCGTAGGCCTAAAAGGTGTTCAATTAAGATAAAATCATAATTTTATATTTTTATGAATTAGTGTTCCATTTTTAGACGATATCTTTGACTACAATATCCTCTTACAAAACAATTTTAGCTCACGCAGTTTTCTCATAACGACGCATCAAAGTTAAAATTTGCTTGTTACGCTTCCATGCAAATAGCGAAAACTTATATATCTATTTAAATTAAATAATTCTCTGTCAACTAATATCCCATGAACTCTGCAATAAAACATTTCAAAACCCACGGCGTAATATAATTTTTAATTTTTTTTCTAATATAGCAAAATTGTAGAAAAAATTGTAAATTGTAAATTTCTTTCAAAATATAAAAATATTTCACGGTATATTTTCTAAATGCTTAACTAGCCTATGGCAAGTTATTTCTCCGTGAATTATTTCACTTACACAAGTCAATTGGTTCTCACTATTTGCATGGCGGCAGACCACGCAAATACTATGAGAGCTAAAATTGTTTCATATGAGGATACTGTACTCACCAGAATTGTCTACAAAACTAACACTATTTTATAGAAATAATAAATTATTATTTAATCGCTTTGAACACCCTCAAGTTGGAGATATCATTTGCAAAACGAATTCAGTACGATTTTTCTGCCGTAATCCTCTCGAATTTTTTTTTTCTAAAAATCTATTTTTGATGGAACGGAATTGTTTGACAAGAATACGTGTGTGACACTCATTTACTTGCCTACACAGTGCTGTTTAAATCGCAGAAGTAGATGCTCGTGCTTATTTTGAAGGAGCGGTGGCCGCCACATCGCCAACATCTCCACAAGATAATAACGAAGTGTAAGTTTGCATAATACAGTGCGTATTACGCAACTGTGCCTGAAGCTATGTTCTTGGTAAACAAGCGGGTTCTCTCGACTGCAAACAGCATTGTTTTTCCTCGCAGTGTTATACCTCATAACTACACACAAATTGACAACATTCATGCGAGAGGTTGTCATGTCGTCGACTAAGGACGCTGTCGTCAAGGGAGTAGGCTGGCGGTGGCGTCAGTACTTGGCCGCCATTTTGGGTGAGTTGTACTTCTACCGTCAACATTCATAATCCATCGGAATAATATACAGATAATTAAGACTCCATTGAAAAAGGTAAGCCTTCAAGACCGTTTACAACGTGATTCCAGCAGACAATTGATTACACGGTTAGTATTGTTTCTTAATCTTTAAACTTCAAGTTACTATCCGTTCTCTTTCAAATAATCTGTGCAGACAGAATAAAATTAAGCAGTGATCCCCAATTTCCGCTGTTTTCACAATATTAATTTTTAAAAAGTAAACAAAAGCAGATACCAAAAATGTGCATGGCAGTTCTGTTAGAAATTATTTTGCCATATTGACATTTTTTTCACTGCAATGAAATACTATGGTTTTAGATATTATGTAACTATCAAATTATTGACTTATTAGTCCAAAAAAGGTAAAATTTTGTTATTTTGAAAAAAAATATACAAGCTCTCACGACACTAACTATTTTTAACAAAAGTGTCAAACAGATATTGATATCTAAATTCATAAATCCAAAAACGGAATTTAAATGTAACCTGATATAATTTCTTTTGTAATTGCCACGTATGTAACAAAACGTACGTAAGTTTGGTTGCTGTTTCTAGTCCTAGTTTTTACTACGTACCTACTTGGTTAACTTAGCGATCTCGGGCCTCATTTAAGGAACAATAATAAATTGAAATTATTATTTTTTTACTTATTAAAGATTATTGCAGGTATGTGTCGGAGTATTCTGCATTTTTAAACTTATTATTACTCCTACAGCCGTGTAAGAAACAGCCAATCAGGGGATTAAGGGTTTGGCAATTGAGGGTGAATATTTTCGGACGTAAAAAATCTGCGCTGCAGGCGGCAAAGTGGCAAACTATAGGTTCTGTGAAATAACGTTGTTATTTTGTTACTTTTCTCGTAATTAAATTCCTTACACCTTCACGAACTCACTTTCTTGCCCGAGTAAAGTAAAATTTCAACAATTTGCGTTCACAAAGTAATCTGAGGTATCTACGTTTGAGTCCAAAAGTGAACGTTGCTTGTTTAAAACACTTTTATTTATCAGAACCATTTCTGTAGTGAACTAGTGAATCTGGACATATGCATGAACAATTTACCTAACTATATCATGCTACTTTCCGTAAGTAACAATTAAATATAAATATTTTTATTACTGTGGCAGCGAATAATTTTTATCTACTATTTATTTGCAACAAAAATGTTCATAAAATGTCACAGTGAAGTGGTAATTTATTTTTTTACATCACACGAAGGTAGTTTTAAAATGAATAGGTATTGATCACATACGAAATAACATGTAGATATTTTAGTTGATATTACATGGCCCAAATTCTTCTTGAAGATAGATATTACTAGTTTCAACTGAAATACGGAAATATAGAGCTTACATAAACACAAGTAAGTGACTTAATGAGCTATTTACTGAATTATTGTTCTGCTCTACCTGAGTAAAATTAGAACATGAAGGTCACGGATCACAAATTATGCTAGTTCAGTAAGTTATGTATTTAAATCCTAAAAAGGAGCATATATCGCAAAACCGTTACATATAAATGTTGGAAACTGCTTGTGCTGTGTATCCAAATTTTTTCAAAACATAAGTTTCTATAATTTTGGCAAATTTTAGGCTTAATAAAATTTTTAAAGTCAATAATTAACTAAAATAATAGAAATTCATGTCTTGAATAAATTAGGGTATAATACAAACTATTTCGTACATGTCTATGTAACGGATTAGAGACATATGCTTCCTTTCAGAATTTATAAAAAAATACTAAAATAACAGAAATACTTACCTGTGGTCTCTATCCCCAAACTTCAAGATCCTATAATCAAACACGTAGTAGAATCAGGATAGATCGCAGAGTCATGTGAGAAAATTCTTGGGTTATAGTAGAAAATAAGAAGGACTTGAGTAAAATCCGAGGATTTTTCGTTTGCATTGCAAGGTCAGGAAATTGAAATATATATGTTACAGGTGAAGAGTTACCATACTACTAGCGAGAAAAGTAATTTATATCCATGCACCTACTTGTGAACGTAACTAAAATTGTATGCTATTTACCATTTACAATTCACGAAGCTTTCGTGACGGCGATTTGCTTATTTATATTAAGTGTTTCGTATACTATAAAGTTGAAAAAATGCCCAGTAAAAATGTTAAAAATACATAGTTTATTTCGCTTATAAAACGGTCTGTTGTGATTACCAAGAACTTAGCCTGGAGTACGGGCTAGCGACGACGGCGGTGCAATCAGGTCAGGGGTTGCACAAGACAAGGGCCTCAGCGATTCTCCCCACCGGCACTGAAGTGTAACAATATAACGCAATGTATCGGGGGAATATAGGTCTGTCTCCTTCAAGTCTTCCAGCCGTCACCTCCTCGCCAGGATGGTCCTGGGTCGAGTTCCACGACGTGCCGCCGTCCGTCGATAGCCGACACAATCATCATCAGCCTCCGGCATCATGCTAACGGTGAGGTCTAAGGTGTCCAAAGGGTCACCCATCATAGAGTAGAACAACGTAAATATTTAAACAGCCGCTCCCCTCCTATCTAAATGACGTAGTACAACCGTGTAGTATTTTGTAACTAATTTATGTAGAGTAAAGCGACCGTAATTATATTAACATATTTCATTTAACCGTAACCCTCACCCTTAACTTAACCACATAACTAGCTTCAGTATAAAGTGCCCACCTCTGACAACAGCCACCCAAAACACTATAAATCATATGTAAAACAAATGAGTAAAATAACAAGTTTTACAACACTGGTGGTAAGATCAAATTATGTAGTAGCAACCGTCAAATTGATATAATATTTCAATAATCAGTAATATTGCGCTCCCCTCCTAAATTAAAATAATACTTTGTAACGTCTTGTATTCAGAGTATACCTGCCATTGTAGTAGAGTAAATGAACCCACAGTGTAGCTACCATCCGAGTGAAACCCCCAAAACTAATTATAACTTATGACCCACCAAATAATAATGTCTTAAAATATACATTTTGTAACAGGTAGCGTAACCGTTTTGTTTGAAAACAAAAGCACCATTAAAAACACGACTTAGCTTTCGTTTAAAAATTTTTTACAAATATTAATTATCCCGTGGATAGCAGTGCGGTATTTTTCTTCACATTAATGTTACGTTTCTCCTCAAAAAGATCACTAACAGATTCAAAATAATAATACTGCCCCCCGTGTGACAGTATGACTTTTATTTATGGCCGCCATGATTGATTTGCAGCTTGAGAAAATCTTATGGAAGGTCTGAGGACTCCTTAAGATATCCTCAGTATTTCACTTAGCTTTCACTCACTTTTCATCTCTGCAATGAGAATTCCTCACACTTGACTCAGAGAGATGTTAGATTTTACTCAATATAACTGTGCAATCGGCCCTTGATAACAATAATAGCAGTCTCTCTGTGGTTTCGAACGCGGCCTTTAAGTACAGTATGAAGGTAAAGTCATAGTGGTTGTCATCCTTTTAGATGTATAGGGCAACAAATGTAAGCCACATTGAAATGCACTGAACAGTTACTAAACGTGGTGAGATTTTTTTCTTTCATTTGGCGAAGATTTCACATTTCTATCATGTTTTGCTGATTTCCTGTGACCGGTCAAAAGTGCAAAAGTGAACTATGACTTTACGGCCGTACCAATAGTTTTAATTGTGTTAAAATTTGTATGTTCCAGTGAACTTCGCGTCGCTATCGACGGGGTTTGGCTACGGCTGGCCGGCGCCAATACTGCCGCTGCTCCAATCAGAAGACTCCCCAGTCGGCATTCCTCCCCTGACAGACACCGAGGCTTCTTGGATCACCTCTATCGCCGTGTTGGCTCGGATCGTGTGTATCCCAGCCTACATGTACACACATGATCGCCTGGGACGGAAGATTACGTCCTACCTGACAGCGATACCCTTCATTGTCTCTGGAATTTTGTTGCTGTTTGCCAACTCCGTGACTCTCCTTCTGTGCGGCAGGTATGGCCTGCTCATTCTATTTTATTTATGAAGCGTTTTAAACTTTCTCAGTAACGGCTAGGTACAGAAATCTTGCAAAACCGAAGTTAATTTAAGAAAAAAATGTTACAGAAAATATTTCTCATTGGATTAGTTACAAAACAAACAGCCTTATTACAGACAATTTTATTTTTCGCTCGCCTACTTAAAATTTAAAAATAATACCGATACGAAGATACAAAGATGGATTTTCAAAAACCAGTGCATTAGTATATATCCTGTACTTTTTATATCTCACACACCAAGGCACACACACACGCAAAATACACACGTAGATATATTAGTGCATCTGTGTGCATGAAATAAAAAAAATAATGGTCTAAAGTACGGGGAATTACTTAGCGCAGCAGTCCTCCTAATATATATTTTGTGCGAAACAATTATGCACTCTCTCAAAGTAATCCACAAAGAAGTGTTAATTTTTACAATAATTACCAACCAAAATTCTGGCAAATAGCTTCATAGTCGGTGCTCTTAAGACTTCTGAAATTAGTAAGTTGAAAACGTGTTTTAAATGTTCTGATACGAGAATTACATAGAGAGTAATTATAGTCTGAGTAACACTTTTTAAATTAAATTTTTAATGTAAAATCCGAAACCACATTTTTCTTATTGTTTTGAAACTATTCAGAGTGATTTAGTTCCGTATGTTTCATTGTGATGTAATTAGGAAGGAATATTATTCTATTGTCGATACTCTGTGTAGCATTACTGCAATTTTCTGCATGGAAAAATTTATTTTCTGTTCGACTTTTTATCATATGCTAACACCTCGCGCAAAATTAACACATTCCGACTTGATTCCTCAAATAATGTGTGTGTATATATATTGGTACGCATTTTTTCTCCAAGGTGCCCGCCAGTTATTTCACCACTCTCAGATACCACCGAAACCATGAAAACCTCCAGAGAATAGTCATAGGGAAACAATAAATAAATAAATAAATAAATAAATTAGGTTTTTGCAAATATAATTTAGGCCAAAAACTATTCTTTTCTTTTTCGTCGTGGTCCAACTCACTTAATATATTCCATACATATAAAAATACAAAAAGCCAATATGGTGACAATATTAATTTATTATGTGGACAAAATATATATAATTTATAAAGCCAATATGGCGCCTTCATGCAACGTTTTTTTACTCCACTAATTTAATTATAATAAATTATTTAAATTGTAAAAAACAATATGGCACCTTGAGAATTTTAGTTCAGATTACACCAGATTTCATACATTTAATAAAAATATTAGTTAGTCTATGGCACGACTGGATACACAGCTCCCAAATACTAAAATTTTCTAACATCTATGAGCCCGATATTGTTAGTGGTTGTTAAATATCTCTCTAACATATTATCCACTCAATATGGCGTCTCTTACTACGACTATGAGCAAATATGCTCCCTTTTCCATGAATGTATCTATAATTTTTATAAAGGCCAACATGGCGACAATCTTAAAGGTATTTTACTCTGGGCAACAACATATATGCCCCCAAATCATGGCATCTCCGTGCAAGAAAACCCTATGACATCTAAACGGAAAAAAAAATTACCAGCAAAATTAACGACTAACATTACTACAAAATGTGAATAGCGCCCCCCAAACGGGCAAAAATCCTACTTAAATATAGTCATATTCTTAAGTTCTAATACTCATATTTAACTTATAAATAGCCTCGTCATCTCTGGTTCACGCTCACAAAAACCCCGTATTTATACCTAGTTTGCTCCCCTCCCCAAACTGATTACATCAACAAGTCCATGGTGAGAGAAGACCACTAGCGCTGGGACTTGAAGTGGCGAACGTTTCAAAATATGTCGGATCTTGCACTTGCACACCGATCGAAACACTGCCCTCTATGTATGACGTTAACAGCTGCAGCTTCAGAAAACGCCGCTAGAGAGCACGTCGCTGCCGAATCTTGGCCAGCTATTCGCTACTCCTCACGGCCAATCACCATCCAGGGCAAGTCAGCCCATGTCATCCACGGGACATAGCGTAGTCGAGTCTTGAGAATGCAGCATAGCAGACGTAGTGCGTGGCGTACTATTTAAACAATAGAAAATATAGAAATGAATGATTATTATTTCATTTAAAAAAATCGAAGGTATAAGAAAGTCAATTACCAAATGTGATTCGTAACACAATTGAAGTTTATGCGAGGGCTTAGAACTTAGATGAAACGTAGAACACAGCGGCGAGTAGATTTTCAGAGAAAGGACATTTTGAAAGAATATGGGATTACTGGAAATAGTAGTACTGGGCTTTGGTTCAATATTTGAAATATATGATCTTTTGTTGAATAATTCTTGAATCATTTTAAAGTTGAAAAGTTGAGGTATTGGAACTATCTTTGAATTCTTGAGTTATTGGATTCTTGGAATTAACATTGAACACTTAAACTATCCTTGAACGTAAATACCTGAACACTCCACTGAAACGAATGAAAGGTAAGTGGAGAATTAAAGTTATTTTTTAAATAAACAAGCAGACGTGATGAGAAGACTTGCCAACTGAGGGTAGACTAGATGGCTTGTATCTTGAAATGAGCAGAAAAATTAAAGTTCGTAACAATTGCCTAAAATTGCATTCACTAATATATAAAATAGAACTACACTATATAATGTAGAAAACAAATAATAATAGTTCATGGGCACTAAATCCCGAAGACCAACATATTCTTACAACCAGGAGAAACGCCGATAGATGTCATATTTCTTGAGAAGACGCTTTCACAATGCGGTACAGTAGGCGTAGTGACGTTACTTAACTTAGAATGCGGCTGACAGATGGCGGGCGAATGTCTGAAGTGTGCTGAAAAGGACTGAAGGAAGTACACTCTGTGTGTCATGTGCTGCGTGCGGGGGCATGGAGAAACAAAGGTTACTTTCTATGCATGCAGCCAAGCTGAAATGCAGGTATGCATGAATTGCCATAACGCAAGGACGTGCATTGAAGGCGAGGTCTTTACACACGTGAGAACAGTGCGGGCAAGCACATGCAGTATTTCCTGTGGGTAGAATTACAAGATGATAGCGGTGTGGCGAGCTAGTTCGTGAAACGAGCTCGTGGTCGCTTTGTCTGGACTCGGAGTTAGGAGAGAAATATTGCGTCAAAATTAACAATCATAGTACTCTTCAATTAATAATAAAGATTAACTTCGTTAATAAATCACTCACATATTAAGAATAATAAAACACGTACCGGAATAATATAAATAAGAATAGTATACAGCTAACAAACGGCACAAGTTAAGATTGAGATATTAAATTTTCCTTCCTTATTCTACTTAAAGTAAATATCCTACCGATGTTAAGTTTAATATGTATGATAAATCGTAACTTTCCGTTACTTCCAGGTTAATGTCCGGAGTGGGAACTGCAGGAACATGCCTACTTGTGCCATCGTACATAAGTGACGTTGCTGAAGACGATATCAGAGGAAGACTGGGCATCCTGTATATTCTAATCGTCGATGTGGGTATAGCACTTTCATATGCCATGGGTCACTACCTATCGTACGTCGCATACAACACTTGTTGTCTTTTACTTCCAATATTCTTGGTCATCTCAATGTTCTGGCTACCCGAGTCTCCAATATTTCTCCTGATCGAGGGGAAACAAGAAGAAGCTAAGATGGCTCTTCGGTGGCTGAGGAATGGACGAGACAGCGACTATGAAATGGAGCGTTTACGTGCTAGGGCAGAGGACGTATTGAAGAAACGACAAGAAAAAGTAAGTCCATTTATATTTTTTAATCAAGTGAGCATATTTAAATTTTAGAACTTAACTTACTGGTCACACGAGTCTCTAACTAGTAGAGGTGTACGTATCTGCTGATTAGTTGTAGCTGCTAATGGCACACTCAGAGCTCCATTTCCCCTCTTACTGATTGCGAGGGGAAATGTGGGGCGGGTAACTGCGCAGTAGATACCATTTCACATCCGCTGCCTCACTCTTTCAGAACCTTTCCTAGGCAACGGTACCAGTACCCTCTTGTGAATGATATTCAAATAAAACTAAAACTTATGTTCTTTACTGTGGCAATAGTAAATAGTAAATACTGCAAACCTGTACCTTGTTGACTGTAGGGGTTCAGCGGGGTTCAGCAACAAAGCATATATATATATATATATATATATATATATATATATATATAAACCGAGTACTGTTATTATCATTAGAATTTTTTTTTTTCGTATAACGAGATGCATGTCAAATTTTCGCCAATTTTTAACTAACCCTATAAGTAAATTTATGCTGAGTTTGGTGCAGGAGCAGGTGTGTAGATTTTCAGTCGAGTGTGGATTTGTCCACCATGGTGTGATGTCATGCCCCCTGCCGTTATGTTTAACCTTTTCATTAGGGTCACCAAAAGTCAAATTTCCAAAATTTTAGAAAATTTTGAACAATTTACAGATTGGAACGTAACATTAAATCATATAAAAAAATCATTCTAAAATGAAAAAATAGAAAGAAGTAATACATAAAAAATATTACCGGAAAAATTTAAAAACTTTGGAAACATAAAAAATTACAAAATTATTAAAAATATTTTTTATCTATCGTGCTTCCGGCCGCCATATTGTTTCTGGCGTCAATTAAAAATGTTTCGATTTAGCAATCCATCCAAACTCCGCACATATTTAATAATAAAATATGTTTATAATCTCTACACAAAAACAATTTAAGAAAAAATGAACTAACAAAAACGTTTTATATAAAAATTATTTTACTAAAAATTTATGACAAGACTTACCCGGACGAGCTCCAATGACACAATGCCTTTCCCCCACCACTTTTTATACGTATATACATAAAGTCACCCCACCCCGTCCCCTATTAACCCTTCACCAACCCTTTCCCTACCCAGTAAGTATTTTAATTGTCTGTTATTCGTGTGTTGAATTTCCCCCTATACCTGTCTCCTTCGTTGCCTCTATCTTATCTCTCGTCCAAACAATATTACCTTGGTTGTTGTCTCTAAGCAAATAATACACCAATGTCTTCTCAAAGCAGATAGATGACACCGAGAAGTGGTGTCCATCGATTGAGGATACGTATTGAGCATGATTATCAGAATCAATCGACTTTTTTAAATAATAAAATTATTCTACCAAATTTTATATCAAATCTTGACTTAAATACCGTTAATGGATATCACGTAATCCCAACTTCCATATTAGCTATATACGATTGATTCTCATTCAAACCAATCAATCAATATATTTCAAAAATCTAAAAAAAATTTTTTTTTAGTAACTTCTTTTTATTATTACTAAACGGTAGTTATTTCCTCTAGACAACCAACGACTACGCACATCCTCCTACCAACTTTAGTCAAACGCGTTCGATTTCCGACAAACTCTCTCCATATATCTAAACAGTTGAAGTAATAAAATATGTTTAGCATTCACGTGCAAGACTCTTCGACTACTCAAAAAATAACATGTCGCACAGCATCACAATCACGAAACCACTAACCTGTATTTGTTTATCTCTACTGCGTATACAGACTCCCCCTTTACAAACTACACCACCTCACTATCCCACGTCACAATTCGTCCATCACTTACCGACTTTCCTGTCAGAGCCTGTCTGAACTGATCATCACACTCTTCTGCCCTACATTCTACATTTCATGTACGCAGATATTATGTATTTCCCTGTACATAGCCGTCAGTTGCTTATGCCCGAGCACTAAAAGTTATGCAAAAAACATAGATTAATTAAGTTTCATGAGTGACTATTTTCTATCCTGTCTCTACATGTTTGCTCAGCTGTGGTGAAATATATTCATACCTTAAGAATATCGTCCTTATTTCATCACAAAAATATTTCAAAAGTATTATTTACTTTCGTTTAACTATCAAGATAAATGAACAGCATGTACTGTAAACACTTCACTTTATTTACATATAATATATACAACTATATGAGAAATAAAATACAAAGTCATCGTAACAGAAACAACACCTGTGTTTCGTTGACCCAGCTACAGATGTTGTCAGCTTTGTGGAGGAAGTCCCATGTACGGTCAACTTCATGTCACGACGGTAGTGGTAGCCATCACTGGCGAAGATGACGCCATCAGAGATGAAGCGATGGTAGTTCTATGCGAGGAAGTCAGCGTTTCTGCAGAAGTAGTTGTGCAAGACGAGCTTACTTCACATCATCATTAATTCACCGATTTAGCCAAAGTGTTGCTCTACTGCTACCACTAAATCAGCTACGTGAAATAACTATCACATAATGTTGAAGTGGGACGATTACATATATAGAGATACGCTGGACGTCTAGAATGTTCTCCAGAATGTGTATCGTTACATGGTATACATTTAATGTAATAATATTCCAGCCATATATTCTTTTTCATGTCTCAATGTTTTTCCAACTCTTCTGTAAGTTTCTTAGCTAAATTTTCTCTCGTACTCTGAATACATGTTCAAAAGTCTTCCAACGTACCTTGCAAGTTCACTGGAACACATGTCTTCAGACTGCCTCAGAAAGTCGATTCCTTCAGTACAAATCTATTTTATCGTCAGTATATGTAACAGAGTACAGGCGTAGGAGCTTTAGCTTGGTATTTTTTAACGCGTACGTTTTAACGTGTACGTTGTAAGTATTTCGACATATTCTTTCTTGAACCAAAGACGTAACAGATATACTTAAACCGCGCCGAAACATGTAACACCCTAGTGTTAATTAAATTATACCTCATTCTTATATGTTTTTCGTCTTTCATACTACCTAGCACAATGAAAATTTACTAAAAGTAATGTCACAGATTCGACGAGGGTATTTTGATATCATTTACACATTTTCTGGGTTGTATCGAGTTATATATGTGTGTGTGTATCTGTGTGGTGTGTAGGATGGGGGGGTTGTGGTGTGAGTGTATGTATGGAGTAGTGAGTGGTGTGTGGTGTGTGGGTGGTGAGTGTGTGTATGCGGTGTGTGGGTGGTGAGAGTGTGAATGTGATGTGTTGGTGGTGAGTGTGTGTATGTGGTGTGTGTGGGAGTGTATGTGGTGTGTGTGGGAGTGTATTTGGTGTGTGTGGGAGTGTATGTGGTGTGTGTAACGTGTGAGTGTGTGTGGTGTGTGTGGCGTGTGAGTGTGTGTGGTGTGTGTGAATGCGCGTGTGTGAAAATCTTAGATACATTTCATATTTTCTGTTCTTACATGTCCTAATGAATGAGATGCATCTTGAAGACGTAAGTAAATTTTTATTTGTATTGGTTAAATTTTACTTACTATTGTTCGGAAATGTTTCTTGCCAGATGTAAACGTGTGGCGCGGCAAAAGTCTTGACTTGCGAATACGATAACACCTGCAGACCGTCTCCTTCAAACTGAACAAGGACGTTGTTGAATAGTTGCGTTAATGTATGTCATGCTAAATACAGCAAAGCGAGAGCAGGGAATTGTAGAGAGATGGGGATTAATTACTGCCAAAGGAGGTTTATGTAATAAACACCTGAACACAATGAGAAAGCGACGTCGTGGAGGGTATCAGCGAAGATGGAAGAATTTAAATTATAGTGACTTGTCTTATTCTTTCCACTATCAATCAGGTATAAATATATTGTTACATCATAAAATCGTGTAAACAATATTGTGTTGCAATTTATAGAACTATAGGAAAAGTACGAGATAATATTTTTCAATATTGTGCTCTGCATTTATTTAGTATAATTTTTTGTAGCAGCCTCAGGTGAGGCCATGTCCCCTATGCCCCCCTCCCTCTCTTGATCATACCTTTCTCCTACAGCACACACACAAGCACACAGACACAGATAATATTGTGATCTCATAAGCCATTTTTCTTTTACAATGGTAGACTTTTAATTATAATTTTTTCTACCGAACTCGTTATAACAAGGGACGTTACTGACTGCTCATGGTGCACTCGTACCAACATTCATACATTATAATTGACTCCATGTAACAAACCTATGCACTCGTCGTACCAACATACATACATACATTATAATTGACTCCAGGTTACAAACAGATTGACTTTTACAAACTTTTGTGGGTAAATTATACTTGGCGCATCGCAACTGATTGTGTGAGCACAATTGTATTCAGTTACTCTTGTTGTTTTCAATGTCGTACAAAATATTTAGAAAAAAAATTTTTAACGTAGGTATTCTTAACCTTTTTAATAACCTATATACACGAAATATTATGTCGTTTTTTTTTTTTTGTATCTAAAGCAACTCCAGCAGTGTTTACTATAGCACAAATGTATAAACTGCACGTCAAATCACTTTCTCACATCACCTATAGTTGAATCGGTCATTTGAGAAACAACATATGTCATGAAAAGCAAAGTTTTGGGAAAGAAGGAAAACCATCTTTGACGACTGGAAATGTTACAAAGGTAGGGAAACATGGTATACTTATTTCACCTTAAGTAAACACATTTGTGTGATACCAAAAATAACAGTTGATTCCACTTTCTGTTAGATAATATTTTATGTTCTTGACTTATATTTCTTAAGTATATGACGTCATAATTGGGGGAACAAATTAAGAAAGGAAACACTGAATGAGC
Organism: Medauroidea extradentata; assembly: GCA_003012365.1. Classification (NCBI taxonomy): domain Eukaryota; kingdom Metazoa; phylum Arthropoda; class Insecta; order Phasmatodea; family Phasmatidae; genus Medauroidea; species Medauroidea extradentata. The sequence goes on from PNEQ01004077.1 coordinate 188,330, forward strand.
GATCTTAAGCAATTCACAGTTGCGTGAAATGTCTTCTTACTGTTTTATACAAGTAACAAAACACGACTGTTTGATAAGAAAATATATACAGCACTTTTTATTACATATCATTCAATTTGTCAAAACGTATACTTATGTTCATTCTCAATGCCACTCAATGCCATAACACAACAGGGCTGGAAAAGTGTTCATATTAAAGTAAATTCCCAGTGAATATAAAGGTAACAATATTGAAAGAAACATCAAACAGCTGTATGAGTTTATGACTAAATATACACTACAAAATAACTTCGGGAATATTTTCCTCACAAGTTGGCTATTTGTGTATGACATCATAACACTGCTTCACTGCCTCCGTCTGGGGTAAAAATTGCTGAAGTTTCTTCAGGTCGGCCGTTTCTTTGCATTATGAGGATGCAGCCACTTGGATACTCTGTGTTTGAGGGAAGATGAACTTCTTGAGTAGAAACTGCAAGTAGATGAAATGCATGATGTAGTAGGCCATCAATAAAATATTTTGCCAACGCAGTCCCTTTTGTGTTCATCAGAGTGGGAAAACTGCATGACCTTCGAAACGTTCAAGGTGACATTTCTCGATCTGTCTCTTCCTCTAGATTCCAAAGACAGCATTTCCCGTTTGTACAGCCGTGGCCACCATGTCTTGAAATCTGTTCAGACGACACAAGGTTGATCAAAAATCTATCATGTTTTGCCGTTTATGTAGGTTGCACAATTGCACGTACAACTGGTTCGAGTAACAAAATTATTTTCTATTTTGATTCTGTGTTCCTTCTCTTACCTATCGACTCACGCGTAGTAATTTTCAATAAATACCATCCTAAACATAGGCTAAAAATTTGGAATTCTATGTATCGTAATTTTCTCGCTAATTTAACTCATCAGTAGGCCGCGTTTGACAGTATACTTGAGCAATCAATGAAAAAAATTTAAACGACAATTTACTACGAGTAAGCCTCGCCTTTCCGAGCATATTGCGTCATGTTTGTAATGTGGTAGCGATGATAATTTCAGACAGAGCAATGTTCTTTATTTATCAGAGCACTAAAAAGCAAATATCTACTCCAAATCGCTTTTAAACAGTAAAAATATTCAATGATAGTAAAATTAATTTGTAATGTAAGCTGGGCAAGTGTGAATGTGTACGACTATTAGTAACGTTATCTTTTTTCTGTTCCAGTTAACCTTGTCTGATATAATGGAGAGAAGTACCATGAGGGGTATCTTGATCAACCTTAGCATTATCCTTTTCAGCAACATTTGTGGCATAAGTGCTGTGTTGGCTTACACAGTAGTGATGTTTCAAGAGGCTGGTTCAACCATCGAGCCCTACGTTGCTACAATTGTGGCGGGGTCGTTGTTGACAGTTGGTGAATTGTTTTCAACTTTGGTAGTTGAGCGGTGTGGCAGAAGACCATTACTCATCCATAGCACCATCTTGCTGGGATTATCACTCGTCGTCTTGGGAACGTACACATACCTAAAGAATATAGGATGGGACGTGGAGTACTTGGGATGGATGCCTCTTGTATGTCTCTGCCTGTACAATATGCTACATGGGGTTGCGCTGAGTCCCTTGCCTAGCACGTTAGTCAACGAGATGGTCACCGTCCATGCTAGAGGTGCAGTGCAGGCCCTGTGCAATGTTGTATCTGCCCTCCTTTCCTTCGTTATCTTGATGACGTACCTGCCCATGACAAATGCGATGGGACAACATGGCTGTTTCTGGTTCTATGCCGGAACTTGCTTCGTGGGAGCTGTCAGTATGTATCTTACTGTTCCCGAGACAAAGAACAGGACTCTTGAAGACGTCATCGAGCAACTCAAGGATGACCGTTACATCAGATCCGTCTTGAAGAAGAGGAGAGAATCAGGTAGAGTTACCAGGGATACAGGCTCGAGCACTGGACCTGTCTGAAATCAATTATTTAAAATGTAAGGTTTTAGATGTTGTGTCACACGTTCAGACGTAACTGTTTCCGTTGCACGAAAATGTTGAGTTATTTTTGGTTTTATTTTATTTAAACTTTCTGAATTTTCGATTAGTGGTAATTTTTAAGGTGCTAAATGATTATCTTTATTGTCTGCAAAACCGTATAATTACTTTGTGGAAAATCTCACTTATATTGAATGTGATGTAGTTTTTAACATTTTCAGAAATATAAAAAAAATAATATTATATTAGATATCTAATGTATCTAACTTAGATCAAATGTTGAAAAAATTCTATCCAATTTATTATGTAAATTGTAATTTAAAAAAATTGGTCTATCAACTATGTGATCCGTACAGTATATGAAATCATTTTGCAAATTTTATAAAAAAATATATTTTATTTCTACAAAAATCGTTTTAGATGTAATACACAATGAACGTTATTATTGTACTATGTAAATATAATTAAATTCCGTTACTGCTGGTAAACCACTTTTTGTTACGAAACTACTCCTCACACACAAAAATTATTACTTCGGCAGAGAATATTAAGCTGCATTTTTTAATGGTAATGTAGCTAGGGTGAATACAAAATACAATTTACCGTATAAATTTTTAACTTTAATATTGGCAGATAATTAGAAACTAGAGCGTATATTATGCAAAATTTTTCCATACACACAATAAACCTGTCCAAAAAAATCTAGCACATAAATGAATGTGTACATATACTACATGCAGCTAAAGTCTGTCATGTGTATTCAAACTTGTTTGTATTGAGGTTCCATACGTGATAAATTATATTTGATTTACGTTAACCCGCGTTACAAATTCTGTTTTGCTTTTTGTTTATAATAATACTTCTTCCATTAAGAGACAATGGTGTATGTTCTCTTAATTTTTTGAATATCCGCAGCCGAAGTGAATGGTGAAATTAATTCTTCCGATAATAAACGACATTCAGTTTAAGAAACACGATGTCATATTTATTTTGGAGTTATTCGTGGGTTGGGAACTGTCTTCAATAATGTTTCAACCTCAAAAAGTAAAATAATTCACCCGATTAATAAACAACTATCGGTTGCGTCATCGCATGAAATAAATGTAAGGCTGATGATTAAGAAATGTTAACATTACAATATGCTTACTTACGGGTGTCAAGCAGACTAGCTTGTGAACCGAACTAACAGATTATTTTGTATAAGTACAAATGCATACTCGGTTTAAGGTAGTGTGAAATGTACCTCGAGACAATTAAGTTTGCTGAACCAAGGGTACATTTAGGTTGCACCTTACTACCTACATACATGTTGGGGCAGATTTTTTAATCCTTTACAGTTGTTCCAAAATATTTTTAAGCAATTAAAAGTATTAATTAAATTACACAAATATCTTTTGAAGTGGAAAACTAACATTGGAACTCGGCTTTATTGTTCTAGTCCCACCATGCCACACAGCAAGTGCGGAGCAAAAAATCCACTCTCCAAAAACTAATTGATAGATTGGCAGATGAAAAACGCTTCGAGAAGCTGAAGACAAATACATTTCCCTTTCCGCGAAAAGGGTTCGCGTGGACGATTTCAATATACAAAAATTTTCAAGTAACCCAAAAGTATATGCAAGCCAAGCACAGATTAAGAAAGCAATTTGGTTTGGTATTTACGTTATCTTCTTATTTACATTGGATATTGAGTACTATACAAACACTAATACTTGCATACGGGTTTGGAAATGTATGCTTAATGCTACAACTCAGTTGAAAATTAACTAATTTTCTGAAACTGTTCTGCTAAGAAAGTTTCCCCAGTGTCATCCTGAATTATATTTACACCTTTCAGAAATTAGAAGAGTTTGTAAATTTTTTAAGTTAAAATAATAGTATTTTGGTTTGATGAAAGTTTCAGACTTGCCAAATAAGGAGTGCTGATGAAAATATAAACAGAATAGTTTTTTTTTTTTGGACATACGTCATTGCGGGCGAATGTTCCTGTATTGCAGAAAAATCCACAATATAAAAAACGACACTAGGTCGTTTCCTGGGATATAACTACATATATAAATATTTTATGTCTGTTTACTACAGCTTACTGGCTTTCCATTTTTAGTATCTTGTTTTGTTTTATTGTTAGGTTTTTCTGCAGTACGGCAACAAATTCCCGCAATGACGTAAGACCGAAAATACTGTTCTGGTTATAATACGATCCCATAGCAGGAATCGTTCAAAGATCACTGACAAAAGTAGTAAAAGAACATTTCACACTCTAACAAAACCCTTGAACATAAGCAAATTAAAAGCATTACATCTAGAGGACGTGAGGTCTACTGTAATAACCATCGCTGAGGTGAATGGAGCTCGGAATGATATGTTAGTATTTTCACGAGTTCATCTGAAACAACGAGTTTCAAAGAAGTCCATTACATCGTAAATTTCTTTGAGCTTGTGAAGCCTTCGCCTGCGAAGACTTACCTATGGATTTATGGTAAACTCGAATCTTACATTTCAATTGTCATAAACATGGCAAAAGGAATTGGGCATTTGCTTCCAATAATATCACCTCATATTAAATTATAAACTATAACCTATCTACCGGTTAATATTTGGGTCATGCAAAAAATACATAAAACAAAAGAAATACAGTAATGAATACCTGTAACAACCTATGTTGTACGTGCAATATCTGGGAGAGCTTATGAATATTTTTTTTGCACTAAGAACTATTAGGTGTGGATTTGGAGTGACAAGAAATTGTGCAACTTTATGTAGACTTTTTAAAAATAGAGATTCCCTTAAATTTATGACTCATTAAGTATATATGAAGAAATTGAAGGCTGCACAGATAGCCTATAGATTAAATTAATAGTTTAAGGCCGGTTCAGAATGATTATTTTAAAAAATTAAATAAACATTCGTCTTCAATCTCGAAACTGTTGTAATCTGTAAATTTTACAACCATCCCTAAAGCTTCACAAAGTAAAGGAAGCAACAGTCCAAGAAATGAATGACATTTGCTTTGACAGACACAAAATCTAGACTGGATTCAAAAAGTTAGAATAATAAGAAGAGATGCAAAACTAGTCTACAAGAAAGCAGGAATTAATGCATTTATTCAGAAGATTTTCTTATAAATGTGGTGTGAATGCATTAATATAGTGTACTATGTCACATAAAAATGGCCGAACCTGTTAAATTTGAAGCACTCACACACTTGTATACTCCCCAGTGTCTGCCAGGACGTTTATACAAGTTCAACTTTATAATTGCACTTTCATCACTCTTGGGTTTTGACGGTAATTCGCCTTACATGTGCGTTACTCTAAAATGTGATTTTAAGCTTGTGTGCATAACGTTCCAGGCCTCCGTTTGCCAATTTTCTGTATGGTAGGGATGTCGTTAATGCATTTTCTTTGTATTTTGTAATTCCTGTGCCTCTTTCTCCATATGGACGATGTATGTAAAGAACTTGTCAATTATTAACCGTAGTCTTTGCTTCTTATGGCTGTTTGTTACTGCTGGTTTTGTTTTAATGTCTTCAGTCATTACGGGCTGGCTTCTTTGCATACATACTGCATGTTACTAAGCCATAATTATCCGTCAAAGCACCGACGGCAGGTGTTAGTGCAGGCCGGGGCAAATCTTTCTTGTTGCCCTAAATGTTCTCTTCTAGCTAATGTTCATTTTGATCTAAGCCTCTATTACATTGACGATACCATAGACAGATACCTTCTTCCACAACTTGGTGTCTGAGGCAAGGTATAGAGAAACTAATTTTCCCCTTGCTTGTCGCAGTGCCTTACATGGACATTTACAACTCTGTTTCATGGTCAGGGAATGGATGTGTTTACTTCTCAGCCATTTGATGTTTTATCAACGTATCACAGATGTGTTGACTTGCAGTAACCGTGTTTCGATTGCTTCGTAAATTAAGAATCTTCTTAGAACAAAGATTCGCTGCCAATAACCACGAGGCAGAGCTGCAGACGTGTATGTAAGTCACTGCAACTAATTGGTTCATATATCTTCTCGCAAAAGTTTCCCTTCGCAATCAATGTGTATTTGTTCGGCATTAAAAACAGTTAGTTTGGTATATTAATTATAGTTAAAAAAAACTCTTACAAAGCAATTTACTTAAAATTTAAAAGCAAAACTTGAAGATACTTTACAACTAATACTCACTGTTTGACTTGAAAGAAGCTGAAATTCCCAACAGTCCTAACCAACTTACAATACGAAACAATTTCATTCTGATATCGGGAAGTTGTAAGAATGTAGAGGAGTGACAAGGGACGATGCAGGAGTGTTATTACTCAGGAAGCAGCAATTCCTATCTTTCTCTGCATTCTATCTCCGAATGATGATGTCTCCAATATGGTGGGCTGTAATAAATTCGCTTGTGTATTGGCCGTCTAGTCTCTAACTGGACGTCCAACATGTTGGTTTGCAACTGAGAGTGCTATACTGATTTCCGTGCGAAAATACTGGTCTCTACCAGTTATGATAACAAATTATGTAACTTTTGTCCAGTGTAGGGATGACAATACAGGAAGTATGTTCCTGGAAAATGTTGGTAATGAAGAGAAGTTTCTTGTCACCTTAAAATCTAGGTCTATAGTGATTGTGGAGATGGCATGTCGTAAGTATGGATTAGCACAGGAATAGTAGGGTGGGGGAAACGGGAGATCCCTGAGGAAACTCGCCGACCAGTGGCATCGTCAGGCATGATTCACACATGTGAAATCCGAGGACTGATCCCGTCGGTAATCGAACCCGGATTGCCTTTTAGGGAGGCGACTGCTCTAGCCACTGCGCCAGACACGGACACAAATTTTGGTCATGATGGGCGTCTGTATCACTGGCTGCATGAGCGCCTAACTTGTAAATTATAACTTGAAATAATTTGCCCGGATGCAAAGGTTCCATATTTAGATGATAACTTGTTCAGCATCTCTGTGGCTGGCTGATGAAATACGCCTCGTGTGTGTCATTGCACTACATTATTGTGATCTCGACCATGAACCATGGCAGTATTTCCAAGTTTAAAAGCAAGGTTCCTTTTGGAGTCACGGATCACACAAAGAGCACATCCAGACATCGCCGAGACTTATCACCTCTAGAATAGAAAATTGAGATTGCAAAAAAATCAAGCGTTGAATACCCTTGTAGTCCTCGACAAACATAGAGAATGTTTTGTGGATGTATTACTTTTATTATCAGTTATAAAATCCTCAAATTCAACAGCTCTGAAGCTATTGAAACCAAACTGTCAAAATTGAGTTCCCGCCTGGTATAAAAATCAGATATTGCTCGACACTACTATAAAGTTACTGATGACTACCTCGATGGAGTGGATAAAACCGAAAATTTGATTTCACAATCATCTAAGTAATAAACATTTATAAATAAATAATAATTTTATTTCTGTTCGATATAGTTTCAAATCAAGTTCATATGCCAGCTTCAAAGAACCATTAAAACAATATGTGTCAAATACCTGCTTGCTAAGAGTAACAAATTGGCTCTCGAGAATCGTCATGAGGAAATACTTAAGGCAACCACTATTGACGAACTCGATAAACACCTTTAGGAAGAAGATGTTTCTTTTCAGTAATTGAAATCGGTAAATCGCAAGGAAAATTAAGAAAGATTACAACTAACTTGAAAACGGAAATGTTTTGCTGAGGATAGTCAGGAAGATGGAATTGTTTTAGTTGGTTGTCACATATCACTATTATATTTGTTAAATCTTCCGTCGCAAAAAAAAAGTCCAACACCCCTCAGTGTCACCAACACCTATAAAACATAATTACACTCCCTCACCGACCTCCTAAACCTTAACTGCCTACCCTACTATTTTCTGGCCATCATGACTGTTATCTACTCGTTGTTATTCACTCATATTCCATACTCTGCCTTGGTTAACAGGTAGCCCTACCCACCACAGCCTCCCTTTCCATTCACCACCCTGAACAAGCCGACCAGACATTCCACTTTTCTCATTTCCTTCAACAAGTCCCACCTCAGTTCTTTCATAATCATATATGGTCGAAAGTTCTCTTTGACCTCACCAGATTACTGTTGCACTATTCATTCATTATTCACCCATCTTGCTGCCCATCTTTGTACCTTCTCCAGCTCCCAAACCTCTAATTCAACGTACAAGTACCACTCCGCTGCCACATACTCTTAACACTGGTCGCACCATTGTAATATACACCAATTCTGTCACAGCACAGCTAACACCCTTTAATACCTTTCCCAGAATACTTAGAGTCCATTTTTTTTTCAGATACCACTCTATTTACATTCCTTCTCAGTCGTAAGTCAATCTGCAACATTGTGTCTACGTACATGTATTCTGAAGCTTTCTCTATCTTCTGCTCTTTCAATCTGAATTTGTCCGTACTCCTAACCTTCATTCTAGTAAACCTAACAATTCTTCGTCTTTCTCACACTTATTTTAATGTTGTTCTCCTCCATCCACAATCACATCCTATCAGTTTCATCCAGCAACCTGCTCCCTCCACCGACATCTGTATATAAAACACAGTCATAGGCAAACAATCACATTTTGCCATCCACCTCTCATTCATATCATATGCCATTGTTGTAAACAACACGATCCTCAGCACTCTATCATGTGTCACATCGAAAATAACGATACCCACTTGGAATAAGGAATTTCCTACTTTTGCATTCTTTCTCCGCCACCTGAGAAAGTGTCTAATACAACTAACTACAATTTTTTCTACCAGTAATTAATCGATTTCACGCATTAACATCCTATGCGGTGCCTTATAGAATGCTTTCTCGAAGCCGATGAAGCAGGTATCCAACCTCATGAACTGCATGTAACAATTCCTCTCTCTAAGCCCAGCCAGCCGTGTCTCGCGTGAATAACCCTTCCTAAATCTAATTTGAGAATCCTTTGACCAGTTTCTCTCTCCCTCTCTCGCAAATTAATATCCTACTATACCATGGTATGAGGGCACGAAACATGCAAAAGTTGGCGATTAGCATAGTTTTCCGCGATTAAGTAAAGCCACTGAGCCTAAATTAACTTAAAATACCGATAATATAATGCATGATCGTATATGTGTTTTGGAATTATCTCAGTGAGTTAGCTTATCGGATGTAACTTCTAATAATTTTGTAGGCTGCTAGAAATCGATCACATACAAATGAGATGCTGCCGTTAACATTACATAATAACTACCACAGGCATTAACCTTTGAAATATGAAGTATATAGTTTCAAGTGAACAGCTTAAATTTTTTTTCCACGTGATAAAAATTTAAGATTTTCGTCGTCTGAATAAATACACTGGACACAGTTTACGGTGTTGTACACATATACCAATTTTACACAAGTCATGCCACTCAACATAAAAAATTCATCTGATGTTTACAAGGTTGCAGTAAGTGTGCCTAGAGAGTGTGCTGAAGAATTTTCAGATATGTGGTAAAATTATATATTTAACTCTACTCTTCGTGTCTTCCAAGAAATATGGCACGTATTCTTCATTGATCAACGTACTCTAGGTTCAAATCCAGCATTATGGAACGATTTCACTGGACTCTGAAGACTTAACTATGCATAAATTTTATTGGAAATAAAAATTACAAGTAGCTGGTGATCCCACCGAGTCGTGCTCTTAAGTATAACCCCACTGTCTACTCAACTACACGTACGAAGCCAGACAATGTGATGGCGTACACTTTGCATCATACTGTGGAATATACCTCGGCCCGTAAACAAGAAGTAATCGCAATCTTGAAGTCGGTGTTATGGAACTAGTCTGAACCTATAAACAGCAGGTGTTCCATGAATCCTATTGTTGCAAATGTTTGGCTGAATCTTACAAATTTGTGAGCATACAGCATTCACACCACGAATATGTCTGGAATATTTGCTTGGTAAGTCAGTTACTTGTGGTTTTTACACTTAAAACATACAGCATACAGATTTTCATTCGGCTATATGTTTTAGTTGAAAATACACTGAAACCACGTACAGGACAAGTGAATTTGTGCTGGCTTAGACAATCTTAAAATCTGACTTTTAGGAGTTACGAAAATTATGTGAAATAAAAGATTTAATTACTTCATTTGTTTTTAAATACATTGTTATAACTTTACTTATTTTTATTTCTTTCCCGCCATTTGTATTTTATAAGTAATTAACTGTTGGTCATGTATTTGCATACTTTCGCAGACGAGTTCTTGGAGAGGTTTTTGCCCTTAACTCCCACTGTAGTAACCTGACACAGTGCAGATGAGCAACAATTTACAAGAACACGAGGCCAGATACAGTGTTAACCAGATAATGTGCAGGTGTGAGCATGATAAAGTGTTCTCAAGTCATGTACACTGTCGCGTGACATCGCACCACGAAGCCTGAGTTGCTTGAAAATGAATGGCACTGCAGTACACATTGACTTCGACAAGAGCTGAAAACCACCTCGTACATAGAAACATTACCAACATTCTTATTGCACATGATTAATTCAGTAGCTATGTTAATCACATGCTCTATTGTCCATGAAATGTTATTGCTTTTATGTACCGTTTAATAGTAGTACTTTCCATGTAAATTGTAAATATATTGTATCAACTTCGCTGCCCTGGGTGTAGCCAGGTTCGTTTGTGCTGCAAGGCTTTGAAAATTATATTAATTAATTTCATTTCCGTTCTTAATTTAATTACAATCTCTATAAACCACTACATAAGTTTACAACACTCGTGATTCACCCATTTCAAATAAACACTTACAGATATTATACATAGATAATCTCCCTAAAAGCCGAATTTGCTATTCTAGTGTAGAATTAATAACGTCTCTCTCTTTCAAATCCGTCTTCTGACCACATCAGTTTCTATATAGAAATGTCTCACAATGCACAGCTACAGTTAAACCTGTTCGTCCACTCTCACCCTTACTCACAACACTCTAATAGTGTCACCATCGCCCACACCTCTGCAGGCTGTGCTCGACCTGGTCCCGTCTCGACCCTCGCTACCAAGTCAGTCGCGAATGCTCACCAGCTGAACGCCCCAAACACTCCCACTATGCTCGCAGTGGGCCGGTATTTATAGTCGCCCGCGATGACGGGAAGGGGGAGGCGCGCAGTCCGCTGTCTCGATGCCGCGGCTGCAGGTAGCGAGCAGAAGTGAGGAAAACGGCGTGGTCTACAAAGCCGCCCAGCCTTACGCCTTCGAGAGAGCTGACTCGTTACAGTATTCTCTATATATTTTATAGTAAAATAAGTAATTTAGTTTTAATTTTGACATAATATGCTTATAAAATAGCTAATTTTTATAAACAGTATTGAACATGGAGGTAAGAAGATAAGGAGCAGGTGTGTGGTGCGCAAAGTGGAGCTAAAATTCGTTTCGGAGTACACTTAATCTGGTTAGCAGAACTTAAATATTGTGTACATGCTAATGGTGTTTTGTAGTGGACTAGTTATGGGACGTATGGCATAATTTTCACAATGACGTCATTTTGTGCCTATAGATATACGACCAGTGCATCTAAAATGTGCCTCGCGAAAAGGATAAATAATATGCAATTAAGTAAACACGTGTCCTCAGCCATATATTTGTGTAATTTTGTCAGGGATGAAACAGTTTCCTTTTTATGTAAACATAATTTATATTTTTGGAGTTGGTAAGACTTCCGAGTATTAACATTGTAAAATACACTGAAATAAAATATTCCACAAACGAGTGCTATTATTTTGACGGTTTTAGAAGCATGTAGTTTCTCTGCCTTAGTTTTAATAGACATATATTTTATCTACCAAATCATGTATGCGTATGTACACAGTACCTAAAGTAACATAGCTATAAATAGATTTATGTAAACATAGCAAACATGCACACACACATATACGTGTATATGACATAGTGTAAGGCTAAGTTTATAATTTCAACACTGTAAAAGTTTTTCTGTAGTATTAGTAGGTACAGGGGTAAGATATACAAATGCGAACAGACTACTAGTAGGCATTCTTAGGAGTGGGTTACAAACATATATTGGGTGGAATTGACAGGTAGAGAGGTGGTTTCTAAGGGAAGAAGGGCTCTGGTAATGTTGTGAAGAATCCTGAATAGGGTCAGTGGTGGGGTGTAGGAGAAAGTATACACTTTAATGTTACACTCAGTGCAGTAATACAAACCAGACGAAGAAGGATTCTTACAAGGAAGGGGAGCAGTGGCGAAGCGTCGATGTGTTCCAAGGCAAGCAGTACGAGATTCGACTATACACTTTGAGGAGGTAACAGTTGTGTTGCTGAGACATTACTGAGAATTAGTTCCTCGTCTCTTACATACTATTAGCTGAGGAGTGTACATGCTCCTTCCAGTCAAATGGTTCTGCAGGCAACTGCGAGTTATGTACAGTCACTGCTAATCACCGCTTACCCCAGAACACTTCACGCTTCGTCACTGACGGGAAGTTGCTGTAACTGGAGAAAGTTCAGAGAATGGCTGCAAGATGGGTAAAGGCAGGAGGGTGGGGCGAAGGAGAAGGCATGCATCTCGATGGTACATTCAGTGCTAAAATACGTAGTAGCAGAATGAGATTTTATGAGGAACGGGAGTTGCAGAAAATAGAGAAGGGATGTAAGAAGGTACAGGATAAGTGGAGATACAAGTGCAGGAGGGTGGAGTTTACTAGAAGGCATATACCTCAATGGTACAGTCCGTGCTGGAATACATATCAGGGTAGCAGCAGAATGGTATTCTTATAAGGAAAGGCAGTTGCAGGAGCTGGAGTAAGTTCAGTGAAGAGCTTCGAAATGTGTGAAAAAGTGCAGACGACAATTACAGGAGGGTGAGGATGAAGGAAACTACAAGTTAAGATGCTGATAAATTTGTTCTTTCATTTAAAGTTTTAATTTTGGATAACACGTACAATAGCTAGTACACTTTATTCTTATTGACATGTAGCCCTCCTAATTACCGTACTTGGTATTATCCTTAACTATGGCTGTACAATAATTTTGACGAAAAATATATGCTCTGCAATGAACTTTAGGCAAAAATAGCAAAATCTTAACAATCACCTTTGTTAAAATTCGGGAAACAAATTATTTATTAGGTTTACAATGTTGTATAGCTTGCACATAGAATTTTGGATTTAAACAGGGTCATGTAACGTGCTTTAAAGAGGTCGTACATGCTCGATCTATGTTTTGAACGAAAAAAAACGCACATTTCGTTAACTCGGCAAATACATCATATAAGTACGGTTTTATGATAGTATTTTGCCAATTTTGGTATCAAGTATCCTTATATATTGTGTTTTGATATATTTTTAAAGACATAACGTATTAATACACAATTGCCATTGAAACTCGTTTATTAATTAGTAAAATTTTCAGTATGTGTTCTATTGTGACTACCAATGTTTTGAAAATCAAAGGAGGCGTGGCAGTAGCTAACTTTTGCTTCAGTATTTTACAAAAAAAAAATAAAAAACACATACTCCTTAACTTCTACCTCCGTGGTTTTGAACATTAATTTATATCGTAGGCATTGTGCTTTTACTTAATTATTTGCTCTATAAATTCTCTTCCGCTCTCTCTCTCTCTCTCTCTCTCTCTCGCTTGTATCTCATTACATTTTGATAGTATTTTGCTAAATATTAAAGTACAATTACTCTAAGTGCTCTTATCATAATTTATTTTTTATTACTTTTCAATAATTCCACTTCCCAAAAAATAAATAAAGAAACGTTATCATCCATTTCGTCACATTTTGCAAACACCACAAATTATTACTATTTGCGTCTAGTGAACACGTTACCTTTCATTCCGTTGTGGGGGCAATAACTCCACCGTACATGCGACCTTTTTCACTACATAATACACTATTGCTTCCTACACTCTACAATTCTATGTAATAAACCATTAATCGAATGAGTGTATCAGCCTTTTGGTTGCAGCCTCCGATGCTAAGAGGATGGCAATTTCCAGAACCATGTTGATAGTTACAGCACCTACTTTGGCAACCAATTCTAGAACCCCAAGATATCGGCACCCAGCTTTTGTTAACAGATGACTGACCAAAACTGGATAGTTAGAACCTAGATCTCAGGTCAAACATAAACGAGTAATTGGTGAACCAGATAACAACTAGTGAGGTACAAGTTGGCGAAAGCAAACAATTATTTAACCAGATGGCATATGGCAACAATACAACTTCCCAGGTAAAGGTTACTGTCTAAAGGCATGGCCACAGGCTAACGTAATCATAAATATAATATCCAAATAGGCTGCCAAGAAGGCTGCCGAGTGACCATCATCAAACTTGTCATCTCGAACCTAGGCCATAGCACCTGGCTACCTCTAGCTAATTTATGCTACTACTTATAAACGATTATCCAATTTTAGACTTGGGATGCTCGATGGCAGGAAAAAAAGAAAACTGCTGCGGTAGAAAATATGAATGAAGTTATATAAAAAGATGCGTACATAGTGCTGCAAAATTCTAAGTTTGTAACAAGGAATTGCTAAGAAATCCAATCCTTACAACAAGTACTTGTATTCGTTAAAATAAGCAAAACTTACTACGTATAGGTCCTTATTCTGAAGCCTTTACCTAACTACATGCCGTAAAATGTGCAACTCGACTTTAATATTAAATTGCTACAGTCTGAATACACAGCAAGTTGCATATGAACCCTATAAAATCACCATCGTTAAAATGTATAAGCTTGTCCAGTTTATAATTCTTTAAGTTCAATTACATGCTAATGTTTACAATTTTTTGGCCATACCGAATTGTGTGTGATTGATCCCAAAATATATTTCACACTATTTTGTATGTCTATGAAAAGTAGGTTTAAGCATATACAGGTTGTTTCTTAAATAGGGGGACAAACTGCGCATACGTGTTCCTCACGAAAAACTATGAAGAAAACATATTTTGCATTTTTCACCTAAACGCAATGTTAAGGGAGTAATAGGCATCTGAACATCGAATTTTAAAAGAGTATTTTCCCAAAATATCGGAAACTAATTGACATAAAAATACAATATTTTCAGCATTGCTTAATGCTATTGGGATCTGCAAACCAACAGCGAATGTTGGTTGATACCCTTCCGCCCTTATGAAAATAACAGGGGTGGCTACCCTCTAATTCCATATAACTTTTTTACCGTCCGGATTTTCGAACATCTGAAGATGGTTTATTGAGTAATGTTACCTGTCTAACAAAAAAGGTCGTCTTGTTGCAGTAGTCAAGGACTCATAGTTTTCTTTCAAATCACAAATGAAGCTACAGCGATAGAGTTCCCGAAACAATGGTATCGTGAGTTAGAAACATGTAGGTAACATTGAATGTGCACCATCAACAATTCAAGGACCACAACAAAATAAACACATGAACGCACTATTTCTTATGTTGTATGCTGTGTATCTTAGTTGCAAAACACAAGACTTAGGAGCATTCTTAAATGACGATATGCTAAAACAAGGTGGGTTTGGATGGAAACCCATCACACGAAAAGGGATAGGTAGAAAATATCCAAATATTGCGTTTTATTCCACAAAATGAATTTTACAGTACAGGTTTACCAGAAAACCATTTTGTTTTTTGTACATTATACTTTATTCGAGAAAGAAAAATTAATGTGTTTTTGTTTTAAAAAGTTCTGATTCTGTAGACACCAGCAAGTTTAATTTACTGGTAAAGAGTATTAATTGTAATACGAAAACTTCAGGCATTAATTTCTGTTTTCCATGCGTGGCACAGTTTCCGATCCGCAAAGAAATACCTAACAAAGTTATGCACTTTATTGTTTTCAAATTTTGAAGAATGTGAAACGGTTCGTGGTCAACCAGGCATTTTGGACGTGTTCGCAGATTCATGATGAGACGTGTTCGTGTATGTGCAGATTCGCGGGGTAATCATTTTGAACATTTCATGTAGTGTTTGCCTACATCACTTAGCAGCATTGTATCAAGCATTGATGACTGCGCCGTATGTCACAGAAATGCCAAGGAATAAACATGTAAACTTACATTAGATGTTAACCTTTTCGAGCTACCCTTCATGAGGGCAGGACAAGTAAAAAGAAGTCTTGTACGGTAATATTTATGTGCTTCTTATCGATTGCCACATACATCAACGCTTATGGACTACCAGTACATTTAGCAACATAGGTTTTGCAACCCTTAATTTTCCAAAATTAGGTATTATATAGTGTTTCATATCACACAGTCTGTACGCCTGTTTCAATTACACAAACCATATGAAAATTACGTATTATACAAAATTACGACACCTCATTCGTACATTAGAAAACAAAGAAGTGCATAATTTTTTAGGTTATTCTTTGCGGATAAGAAATTGTGCCAATCATGACAAACAAAAATTAATGCCATAAGTTTTAATCCTACAATTAATTCCCTTTACAAGTAATTGATACTTGTTGCTATCTACAGAATCAGAACATTTTGAACAAAAACACATTAATTTTCCTTTCTCGAATAAGGTGTCATGTGCAAAAATACAAGATGGCTTTCTGGTACACTTGTACTGTAACATTCATTTTGTGGAATAAAACACAACATTTGGATATTTGCGTTTTAAAGGTTTCAGTGAAGTTTCTTCCTATCCCTTTTAATGTGATTGGTTTCCATCCAAACCCACCTATTTATTGCATATCGTCATTTAATAATGCTCCTAAATAATGTGTTTTGCGCCTAAGATACACAGCATACAGCATAGGCAATAGTGCGTTCATGTGTTTATTTTGCTGTGTTCCTTGAATTGTTGACGGTTCACATTCAACGTTACCTACATGTTTCTAACTCACGATACCATTGTTTTGGGAACTCTATCGCTGTAGCTTCATTTGTGATTTGAAAGAAAACTATGAGTCCTTGACTACTGCAACAACACGACCTTTTTTGTTAGACAGGTAACATTACTCAATAAACCATCTTCAGATGTTCGAAAATCCGGACGGTAAAAAAGTTATATGCAATTAGAGGGTAGCCACCCCTGCTATTTTCATAAGGGCGGAAGGTATCAACCAACATTCGCTGTTGGTTTGCAGATCCCAATAGCATTAAGCAATGCTGAAAATATTGTATTTTTATGTCAATTAGTTTCCGATATTTTGGGAAAATACTCTTTGAAAATTCCATGTTCAGAGGCCCATAACTACCTTAATATTGCGTTTAGGTGAAAAGTGCAAAATATGTTTTCGTCATAGTTTTTCGTGAGGAACACGTATGCGGAGTTCGTCCCCCTATTTAAGAAACATCCTGTATATATATTAAGAATTCGAACCTAAGTGTGTAGCCACAATCCTTCCCCTCCAATCATCTTACTGATCATAAAAATAGCAATTTCTCCTGAAAAACATCCAAAAATTGTAAATTATCCAGTAAAAGTAAATATTTTTTCCCAACAATACCCACCAATTTCTTATCCAACATCACGAAGCCAACGTGAACCCTAGAATTCCTCAAAGCGGGCAGAATTCTAATGAATAGGAGTCACTAAACGAAAAGTAATAGTTTGAAAAAAAATATGAATTTAATAATATTAGTAACTTTAAATATTGTATTGATTTCTGCATTGTAACATTGTATTTGAAGGCATTTACCAATAAATAGTAATTTCTTAATGGGGTCCCTCTTTTTTCACGTTACTTATTCACACTTGATCGATTTCCGATAAATCAGCCAAACAATATAAAACTTTAACTAATAAAATCATAATTCTATATAGAGTTACTTTTATTTGCCATATTTTAATTTAACATATTTTCCCATAGACTTTCCTACAGTTTATACATAACCGACAGCACCCGATCTATGCCATACTTGCCTAGGGACCGAGATGTTTTTGTACAACCATATATGGCGCTTATGAAAATTCACTCGGTGGAGTAATATATGTTTTCTCAGTCACTGGATTTGATAAATCTGCTATGTCATTCAAAGTTTAAATTGAAGGGACTAAAAAATTGTAGCTTACTAGCGATATAAAATATATTTTGCTAAATATTGCACCCACAGTGCATACTTTACATATACGTTCCTTTTACATTCAAATATGATATTAGTTTTAGTACTTGAAAAAGAGCCAATTAGTTGAAACTATAAACGCGGATAAACTCATCTGGGGCAATATTCCGTACACGAAAACCCTTGAAATTTGGCTGACCTACCCCGCCCGAGTGAATTTTTATAATCGCCTATAATTTAACGTTAGTACCCACCATCATGACACAACTAACGATCTACCTCCAATCCACCTTTACCACTAATACACTCACCCTCTTCCTATCTCTCCAAAAATTCCTTACCACACCCAATTACCATTACCCAACTCTCCCAGAACCTATCCAACTCTTTATCGATGGTATAAATGCACAGGTAAACAATTTTAGTCATATGTTTTAAATTTAAATAAATAACTGCTTATTTGTTCAGGTAAATATTGTATTTCAAGTAGATTATTAAAATTCGTTTTGTAAAAAAATAATTTTAAATTATAATGTTAATTCACCTAACACATTCCAAATTAATAAATAAAGAACATTTTAGAATACATTAGTCATGTAAATTATCTAAACCATAACAAAGAAACACATGAAGAAACTCGTAAATATTAAACATCCTTCTTATAAATCTCCCAAATCTTAACGGCGTAAGTAGACATATTATTACCTGTTTTTATTTACATTTAAGATAAGTTTGCTTTGTACGTGCGGTCATCATTTTGCTTCTTCATTCTGTGAATCTTAATACAAAATTATTGTAGCATTAGTGGCACCGATACCTCAACGACTCACAACCTGCTTTCGCCAGCATGGACATGGAAGTCCTAGGCGCGGTCGAAGTGGTAACCAACACAGACGAACAATCGAACAAGTTACCACCATTACCAAAGTGGTCGTGGTCACATGCGATGGCGATGTCTTCTTCTATACCGAAGTGGTCGCCAAAACAGCCGAGATGCTCGCCGTCTCGAATAAACAAACAATTCCGTTAACATAAATATCACGTCACTGCAGCCAACTATTCAGGGAAAAGGAAAATTACCTTTGTGATTTCGCTTTTACGTTAGATTATGAACTGGCCATAAATGTTGGTATCATAGCTGGAGATGTTCTGTCAAACGTAGTGTTCACTTACCCTAAATACTGAGCCATTTAAATTTTTTTGTTGCCTGATAACGACATAGTTGAGGAAGTATTATTAGAATTTTTTTATCAGACTTGGTGCTTAATAAAGTGGCTTCACTTTAATGTTTCTTGTTAATACTATCGGTGCGGATTAAATCCATTTGCTTTTAGAATTGTTATAGGGAGCTGATACCGTAAAACCGTTACATATAATTGTTGGAATTTTTTTTTGTTATAATATAGTATAATTTTCTTCTAAACATAAGTTTCTATACTTTTTCTAACTATTGACTTTAGTACATTTTTTAATGTCAATAATTAGACAAAATCATAGAAACTTATTTTCTGAAGAAAAAAAAATGGTACAATCAATAAGCTACCAGCATAACTGATAAGATTACTTTCCTCAAAGTGGGTTAAATTTAATTTTGAAAGATACAATTCTTTACGGAATCTAGAAATATAAATCATTATTTTAACATATGTTACACAAATCTAAAAATATGTCAGCTAGCTAAGCAATATGCGAGTACACAGTTTAATAAAATGGGGAAAATATTTTCTGACATGTATTTCTATCGTACAGATAAAAAATATAAACTGTTTTCAAAATATTGCAAAAAATATGAACGATATACGCAAAATTCAAGTCAGCTTTGTACATTGTACATATGACAAGATTTAATAAAATTTCTAAAACTATTTCATTAGATAAGTCATATTATTCAAAAATTATAAAAAATGGCTATCATTATTGTATTATTAATACTCAAAAGTAAAATCAACTTTATATGAAGTATATATTTACAAAGTTTGATAAAATTTAGAATAATATTTCTTAAGAGATGTATTACTATAGGAAAAAATTAAAATTGTCTGCCATTTTAAATATTAGATTTTTAAATGTTTGCTGCGATTGGAGTTTACAACTGGAA
>PNEQ01004077.1:208464-276404 GCA_003012365.1 Medauroidea extradentata
TTTTTTTTTTTTTTTTTTTTTTTTTTTTTTTTTTTTTTTTTTTTTTTTTTTTTTTTTTTTTTTTTTTTTTTTTTTTTTTTTTTTTTTTTTTTTTTTTTCATATTTTCTCATATTGGGAGTCTGGATTTTCTTTGCGTCTGTCTTTTGTGTTTCGGTGTTATTAAACGATTGACTGAATTCAATGTTTAGAATTCTTGCTAAATAAATAAATAAATAAATATATATATATATATATATATTAAAAAAAACTGACGAAGTTCCTCTGGGATTGTTTTGCTTACTTTTTATGTGTCTTTTATTTATATTTTGTCACTTTGTTTTTCAATACATGTTTGATCAACAAAACATGAGCAATGGAGTATGTCTACAAACCAATAAATTCAATTTTAAATATGATCGTGGGGTGAACGAAATACATTAAAGTCAAGTCAGTTTTGAATGCAGATTATGTGTAACAGGTTTGATGAAATTCTAATAACAACAACAACTTTAAGACAGTTTCATGACCATTCAAAACTTTTATTATTTCCTCTGTGTAGAATAAATCTCATAGCAAATTATTTGTTGACTCTAGTTATTCTTGAGGCTTAAGAAATAAATAATCACTGAAAACAGTGGAATTCTACGCTTTTTTCGAAGCTAGTATGGCTTAAAATACTGAATGACAATCTTAAATAATGGCACTTTCCATCTTTATGAGTACATATTTATCCAGATTTACTAATTCGTTACACGTGATATCTTGAGCCGCAGTTAAACGCACGAGGTTCTGGCGTCAGAGATTGTGCCTCAGAAGTTCGTAACACTGGAAACAGTTTTGTTTAAAACGTTGGCTAAAACTATTGTCTAGGATTGCTATTGTTTAATTTTCGCAAATTGGCTTCAAGAAACCTGCAGTTATATATGAATGGTTTTATCGTTGAATTATGTACCACGCCTTCTTAATCTCAAGTAAATATTTTTAAGCAATTAAAACAAATGTGTAAGCATTGTGTAAACAATTACTTAAAACGTATTATATATTTCGCATGAAATAGTTAATCCCTTTAACTATTTTGTTCACATTCATAAATTGCAACCTGAATTAAACTAACGTAAAATAAAAATTATTAATGAAACACGTACCTTCAGTTACGAAGCATGTAGGAAAAACTTTTCTGTTATAATTCTGGATTTCTACAAAATGTGAAACACTTCTCCAAGCGTTACTTTGTATTTTCCAAAGGGAAAATTTTTTGTTTGACATTATGCTGGAGATTTAGCGAACTTTAGGAAACTTTCTTACTTCATTTCGAAAGATGAAAATCTGAGGTGAGCCAGTGATATTGGCGAATGCTTACATTCCGCATGTTACTAGTGACACAGATGCGGAATTTCCCATAAGCCTCGTGTATCATTAGTAAATAATAAAGGTCTTTCGTAGGATTGCTGTTTCTTAATACCCTCTCATTGTGATATAAAACCCTGTATGAAGTAACCGACCTGTTTGACGAGCATATTACGTGTTTGGGACGCGTGTGCATGACTGTACGAAGTTATTTACAACGAGCTATCAGGTGTTCATGAATTTTCACAGGAGTGATGGCCGCCACATCACCAACAGTACAGCTAGTTCATGACCACGTGTAAGCTTGCATAATACAGTGCGTGATACGCAACTGTGCCTCGTGCTGCGGTCTCGGCAAACAAACAAGAGTTCGCAACTGCAAATATAAGTGTTTTATCTCGCCGAGTTATGCATCTCCCTGACGATACAAATACACCGCGACTTGACAACAATCACGTGAGAGCCTATGATGTCGTCAACGAAGGAAGCTGTCGTCAAGGGAGTGGGATGGAGATGGCGTCAGTACTTGGCCGCCATTTTGGGTAAGTTATGCTTGTCTTGTCCACATACATAATTCATCATAATGGGCCTTTCTTGCGTATTTCACTGAGAAATTATGCGGATTCTGCGTAGGAAAACTAGCTCACGAGAAGTGAATTTTTTTAAAATTGGAAGTGATTTGTGGTATTTACCGCTTTTGGAAATCATATATTTGAAACGGCCGCTAGAGCAGTTCGTCACAATATGGCTGCCCGCTGTGACGTCTTCAGCCAGTACACCAGCCAACACATGGCAGGTTTGAAGCAAGAGTTTTGGCCAGACGTTCGGCTAATTTATTTCAATGTGTACGACATATGTTTAAATTACAGCGTAAAATACTTTAGCAGGTTGAGATCTTGTAAAAAACTTACAAAGTAATCGTTTAGAATAATACACCGAGTTATTAACGTTTGGAAGAACTACAAACGGTTGGCGCAAAAACATTTCTATATGAACACTAATTTAGAGATTAATTTAATAAATGTCAGGATCTGTATCAATTGTATTGTAAATGTTTTATATATAACGTCATAATTCACTAGATACCCACTTAAAACAATTTTGCGAAATTTTCTCTGGAAGCACTGGACTGTATCATCCAAAGAGCAATCAAACCTTAATGTAGAAGTTGGAATATATAGACAAATACATATATAATTTTAAAAATAAGCAGCTGCTTTATTTATGCCATGATTATAGCTAATTATTCTGACAGATCAGTTGAGAATAATTTTTGTGTTATAACACGGTGCGGGATAGGCCAGTGTTCGTTCTGGGGAACCATAGGATGTGCCCGATGTGAGGTTACCTGGGATTGACTTCTGGCATGGGTCGATGACCTGTTGGCCCTGTAACCAGCTGCTGGTTGGAGTTGGAAGTCTTCGTGGTTTGCTTGCGTGATAACCTGGCACACACTGCTCCCGACGACTCTCGCTGCTGTGGCTCCTTAGGGTGCGGAGGAGAAGAAAGTCATTGTTACCTTTTGAAGAAAACACTAACGTGATTTGAAACCAGCGTGGTGGTTTATTAGCTTGAAACACCCTCGATCAGTGCTACCATTGACCACACGTAAGTATTCGCTCGGTGCGGATAAGTAAAGCTGTGAATGCGGCGTCGGCCAACAATGGAATTATATGAATAGTTGTGAGGGAGGCTCAAATAGCACTGCCCTAACGCGCGTCGATCCCTGAGGCCATGAAGATACAAACGATGTTCCGGTAGACTAGATTAAACTATTGTAAACTAAAAGATTACGTCACTAAAGATGAGGGACCTCAGAGAGACGGGACCGTACTCCGCGCGCACGACCTACTTCCTCACTGACTGGACGAAGACTGACTCAATATGGCTTCGGGCGGGGACTCTGAAGTCCGCGTTTCCGCCTGACGATTTGCTCTTACATTCTAATTTAAACGTAAAGTGCAAAACAAAACCAAAAGTTATGAAATGAATGTTTCTGCCCATTATATATATATATATATATATATATATATATATATATATATATATATATCCACACATCTGCCAGTCCTTTGTAGGGCAATCTCCGAAAGCGTTGTTAGAACAAAATACGTATTAAATTCAAAAATAAAATGCATAATGAGATTATGCTTGAATTAAGAGAAAACATATATCAGAATTGCTCTTAAGAAGAATGAAAATGTTAAATACACAAAAAGTAAATTAAAAACACTCTTGACGGGCTTTCCTAAGCGTCCTTGCCGCCATGATGACTTTAGCAACTGAAATAATATGCAAAGTATTCAAAACGTTTTCAAAAAGAGTACTGTAGCGAAAACACGTTAATTCAGCAGTGTCTTCCGGTATGCTCTCTTGTTAACGAAAGTCTCTATTTACCCAATGCATGTTGCAGCTTGGCAAACGTAACAAATGTTATCACATGGTCTGGGACAGTTCTAGATTATTTTTCCGTGCTAGCAAATACGTTGCAGGCCCTGCAACGAATTTACTAGCCCAAAACTGCTACGTTTTAGGCCGTAATGTATCTCCTTCTTAGAGGGGGCGTTGGTGTTGACGTATCCACTGACGAAGCACAGTGCCTATGTCCTGTTTTAGCGGGGGGGGGGGGGGGGGGGGGGGGGGGGGGGGGGGAGAGCACGTGGTCGGGACGCGGCCGCAGTATCCCAAAAGGGACAGCGGCAGAACATACTAACTATAGTAAAATATTAGTATTAGTGAATACTGTTTGAATTTAAGTTATATAAATCTCAGTGCAGGATATTAAACATATGTCTCTTAAATATAGTTTATTTCACGAACACAGCCACCTCCAGTCGTGAAAAATTCGAGAAGCAAGCCGTAAATAAGTAAACAGCCGTTACCTATTGAGAACATTTACTCCTTTGCGTTGTAATTGTGTTGACCTTTATGGTAGTCCAACCAGCTTTCATAAATGCACCAGCGGCACGTGGTGCCGGTGTTGTCTGGTGATCATTCATCCAAAAGCTTGTCGTGCTCGAAGCTACTTTACTTCAGTGATCGGAGCACTACTAGTGTATTATGACGCGGTACAGGCTGATGACATAATACCTGTTTTCAGCCAGCACCGCGGTGATATATGTTTTCATATTTGTTATACGTGACGTATAACTAAACGAAACACTTTTATAAAATAATCTTTCGTTTATACATTCATATTTTTGTGGTATTTTTACATGGATTTATGTTTAAGGAATTTTCAATTACATGCAAGTATCCCTTCAAAAGCACACGATAAAGCCTGTATTGAAAGTATCATGTTTTTGTCTCCTAGATGACAGATATTCCGGCAGTAAAATAATCCACAAAACGTGTAACTTATTGTGAATGCTAAGTACAGTGGTCACACCGGGAATTTTCACAATTATTTCAATGAAAATATTTGTAATTCTTTTATATCGAATGATCGCCCATTGTTTTGAAACTAAACATACCGAGAAACTTTAACACGTGATTGCTGAGGTGAAATTCGAATGTTTGGATCTGGGAAACCACGGTCCAGCTCACATAGGGAGTGCTGTAGACTCTAAGAGTGTTTGGGGCAATATGAAAAATATTTGTTACATTTCGGAAACTTTTTGCGCGACAGAAACAATTTTTTCTGGTTACGAAATAGTTTTACTGCATGCGATAATAACGTGAAGGATTTGTACATTTAACCCAACTCAATCACTTATAAAGCGGGTGGCATTACCATCATTACTTTGAAAATTGTGTTT
The DNA here is from genome assembly GCA_003012365.1 of Medauroidea extradentata. Lineage (NCBI taxonomy): Eukaryota > Metazoa > Arthropoda > Insecta > Phasmatodea > Phasmatidae > Medauroidea > Medauroidea extradentata. Next base: position 213,550 of record PNEQ01004077.1, read on the forward strand.
GCCAGTAAAAAGGTGCTATTTTTCTTCAAATATAAGTAATGGTGGGGAATAAGGAAAATAAATGTATGTTGCAAAAATTTTCTAAGGCTCGTATTTTAGGGCAATAATTAAATGTTTGATTTCGCAGTGAGTCACTATTACCTACGTACATGCCACATGGAATTACTGACAGCGCTGCAATGTATTGGAATGCGTGCTGCGACACTGTATGTTGTAATACATTAGCTAGATGGATAAATAACAGATTAGGTGTGATTGTCCCCCTCGAAGGATAAATAAAATACGGTGTTAGATTTATGTCTGCACTAGCCATGTCGTTATCCGCGACCATAAAAATTCTACAACGTGTGTTCAAATTGACGACCTTACATTTCATTGCCACCCATGAGTCGGCGTATCAATGACAGCAGTACTCTTTTGAGAACTCCTGAATTATGTCACAGGCAACCATTATCCTCTGGCTCAATTGGTGTGCCGTACACCAGGTGACTGGTCGATTAATTGTCGGTTGTTTGGGTGCAACGCAAAATTTGCAAGTGCGTTTCGTCTAGTTCCATTGCACTTGAAATCAATACTCAGTAACATGCAATAGAAGACGCGTTTTATTTGCTCTGAACTAAAGCTGCGTTGCGTCGGAGTAAGTATCAGGTAGCGATATTCAATCAGTTCCCAGAGCCTTGACGAAGCCACACAGGAAAAAGTCGAATGAATTAAGGTGTGAAGAGCGTGCTGCCCACGAAAATGGTCGTCTATTCCGTTCCACTGTGCTGGCCATGTCATGCTGAGGTGTTTACGTACAGCTCTTGTGTAATGTGGAGGGACACCGTCGTGTTGAAACCATATACGTTGCCGAACTGTAAGCAGAAAATTCTGGAGGAACTCAAGTAAAATCAGTTGCAAGAATTGGCATTTTCATGTGTCCATTCCATCTTCGCGGCATCAAGTAGGGCCCAATGAGTAGGGTTGCCACAGCAGTGTAACCCAAAAAGAGGACACATACTTGTTCAAAGCATTAAAAAAGAGGACACTTAAAAAACACTCTTTGTATATCATAAAATTTTTTTATGTAAATGTATAAATTATTTACTTTATTATCTGGTAGTTTAGTGGAGTAAATGCTAAAATAGCAAACATAATTTCTAGAAATAAACTCCGAGTATGTTAGCACTTCAAAATAAAACAGATTGAAAAAGTCTTCAACATAGGCTGCCAATTGCACTTTCTGAAAACCATTGACTACTGTGTGTGTATATATATATATATATATATATATATATATATATATATATATATAACAAACGAACAACGTAATAATTTCCAAAGCAAAGAAGTTGCACACAAGTGCGAGGCATGTCGGTTCCGTTCCTAAACATTTCGTGACGCAGAGACCATATAAATAGTACATTTTGGCTCTCTGTTCTTGAAAAAGAGGACATTTGGCCCGTTTTTGTACAACCCGGCCGGACAGTTTACGAGGCGTTGAAAAGAGGACATGTCCGGGTAAAAGAGGACGTATGGTAACCCTACCAATGAAATGATTGCCGATAATTACCGCTCAGATGTTCACAGAAAACCGTTCATAGTTTGCTACTCCGGCAGTTGCATGAGGATTGACGTCGTCTCACATGTGACTGTTCTTGCTGTTATTGTAACCATCTCGCATGAATGTCGCTTCTTCGGTGAACAATACAAAGGAGGTTAAAGTGTGGATCTTCTGTGCGTTGATACAAGAACCACTGCGTAAAAGTTCGTCAAAGAGAAAAATCCGCTGGTGACAATGCTTGCACCTCTTGCACGTAGTAGGCACGTAGCAGTTGCTCGTATCTAACACACCGAACAGTTGAATGAAAGACTTCCATTTTGTGTGCAACGGCACGGGTGCTCGTTGACGGGTTCTACTTCACAATGTTGAGGACGTCTTTGTATCCACATTTGGTGTAGGTACATTCCTCGGGTGATCAGAGCGCCTCACACTTTAAACGTGCCTGTTTCACGCAGTCTCTGGGTGATACTGCTGAAGGTCCCACGATGAGGTTTCTTCAGCGCTTGTAATCTCTCGTGATACAATCGTGCAGCATCTCATGTATTATATTTCACTCCACAGTACAGCAGAATCATATCTATCATTTCTGCGTTGGTGTACGTTGTCATGTCAACTTGTGTCACAATGAATGCAATGTACAGTGAAGTGTGTCTACAGTTTTCTTCTGCCCAGGAGGCTTATGCTCAAGTTTTCAGTCGTATGCGAGTTGGAAGCCGGGCGGTATATTTTAGGACACGGATAAACTTTTTTTCCGCTTTTAATGTAAAATAATGAGAAACCGAACGATAACAAAATCTCCATGTCTTGAGAAAAAATTGCATTCGGCTTCCAACTCGCATGCGACTGAAAACTCGAGCATTGCCCCTTGTTCTGGAAGGGGAACTACAACAAAGAAAGAAAAGGGTCGGAAGGGAGGGAAGCACGACTCATACCAACTACACAGCTTACGATTCCGAGTTGTCTCACAAACCAACTTCCCACACATCACTCCTATGTGACACACCGTCATTCCTGGTTGCATACTTGGTAGGCAACATCGTTTCTTTGTGGAATCAATTATTTAATGATTGCTGTAAAAGGGCGAGCGTCAGACAGTTTTGACAAGAGACATTTATTATTTCTAAATTTCCGCAATGTGTGATCAAAAATAGCATCCTTTTACCGTCACATAAATTTTAAAAAATATTGATTGTTCCGCACCCTTTCAACGGGATTGTGGTGTTTTAAATGAACAAATCATTTACGTAATTATTTCTATCGGTAAGCTATTTCGCAAAGAAGAAATTAGCTTCTGTCAAACAAGTAGTTTACTCAATATTACAAAACTCTATTCTTTTTTTCTTAAACTTTAGAAGCGTCTGCAGCGCTTCCTTTGTGAGCTGGACCATGGGTTTCGCTTATAAGACGTTCTATTTTCCCCTTTAGCAAACACCTGTTAAAATTTGTCGTTTTTTTAGATACACGTGTGTGCGTTTATTGTTTATATGATGTATGCCATAATATAATCGTAAAACTCATCGCGAAGTAATTGTTTTGCTCCCAAAGTATTACAAATTTAGTTGAATTATTAAGAAAATATCAATAATTTTTTTCGCGGGTGAATTATGAATAATTTTGCAATAAAACAGCACACAATTGTTCATTGTACAAAAGCGTTTGTTCTCGAGTTTTTTTAAGCATTGTGTTAAAAGTAATTCCAGTTCTTTGCAACAATGTAATAAAAATGCTGTGGAAATAGGACACAGAAGTTGCAAGAACTACTTGCATCGTATCACGGCAATACGTATTATATTCCCGGAGTTATCATTCCGCATTTTACCATGCTGAAAGCGAGGCACGTTCTTTAATTTTGCATCGTTTATACAGAATGCGGAAACATAACTTCCTGTTTTGAAATGCGCGACATTCAGGCTGTGGATGTCTTCGCGGGGCGGGAATGGTCACATTCGAGAAGTGTAGGTCTAAAGTTTTGTTCCTCACCGCTGTCAATCGCCATCATGCGTTGGATCAGTGAGGAGCATGTGTTAACATGTCGGAGGAAGTTTATTCCCCGTGGCTTGATGAATTGGACTTAGGGAACATTTGGTTCCAACCTGACGGAGCAACGACCCATAGTTCAGGGGCATCGATGGCTGTTTTGAGGGAAACACTTAAAGGAACGCCTCATCGCAATAAGTGGCGCTTTGAAGTGGCCAGCCCGGTCCCCCGATTTGACCCCGTGTTTTTTTCGTAATTTGGTATCCCGCGTTTATGCCAACAACCGTTCAAGGACCCTGCACGTCATAAATGCCAACATAAATTACCAACTTTCCTGTTGATATGCTGATAAGTGTCATGTGAAACGCTAGAAATCGGGTTACTCAGCGAATTGACAATTTTTTTTTTTTGGGGGGGGGAGCGGTTCACTTATCTCATTTTCAAAACTGCACAACAAATCTTTAGATATGTACCTACATTATACAAACTAAAATGGAAACTTTCTGATTCACATAATGGGTTTTATGGCCGTGTTAAGAAGGGAAGTTATTTTGTGGTAGACTCTGCAGAGTGTAATTGAATGGCGTTTAAAATTCCTGTAGTGCGCTATTTTACACTTAGAAAAGAAATGTGTGACACTTGCGATCGAAAGAGTCGGGAATAGACCCACAATTATTGGTGAACAACAGTTGGGACACAATGACGTCACATACACATACGACACACGTCACCGCATCTGTGGCTCGTCCACTCTGCTGTTTACCACCGGTCTTCCACGTGCTACTTGCACGCGCAGGGTGCTGGGCTTGAGTCTGGTGTCTTACTCAGTGTTATTTTTGTGTTTGTTTACTTTTTCCTTGCGTCAGCAAAATTTTGAGTGGTTTATTTATATATATATATATATATATATATATATATATATATATATATATATATATATATATATATATATTACGAGTTCCGCCTGGTTTCAAGTAAAAAAAAATACTAAGGGTTAGCAATGTATGTATAAATGTAAACAATATTACAAATATGCAATATTTCATCATCATTAATTACAGAGCGTTTTCCGTCTCTTCCTACCACAAGTGTCGTGCCAGATTTCTTGTCCCGGTGACAGGTATCTCATTACGGAGAGTTTTAAAAATAGTTTAGTTACAGCTTGCATACTTTTCTTTCTTCGTCATGATAATAAACTCTCAAGGTGCTGCAATTAAGGGTAACTCAGAAGCGAAGGAGCTATATGGGTGACCTTGAATCGTTCTTAAAACGCCATATCGCGAACAACCATCGTGCAAGATTCCCACTGATCCACTTTGACTTTAAGCGGTGACAATATAATTACATTGATGGGAAGTCTGTAGCTAACGTTAGTGCATATTTCTATCTGAGTTTCTCATGCATATTTTGAGCTATGCTGGAGAGCTTGGAGGCGTGTTTTTACTCAGCATGTTTTAACAATGACATTTCGTTCTTGTCCGAAGCGTACATTGGTACAATACACACATGTTGATAGTTTCGCTAGAAACGTATTTCCTCTTGCACGCTGCCCATTTGAAGGGCGTGTTAGGCAGCGCCTTTAAGAGATAGTGGACCTGGCGCGAGAACCTTGCTATATCTTGGTATGGAAAGTATATTTTATTGTATAAATAATAAAAAAATTTCCAATACGTTTATTTACGGAAAGAAGACACGCTTCAAACTGTGTCCCTATGATTTTAAAAATGCAGTCCGCTTATTGATATGTGATTTTCAAGTTTGTCAAAAGAGCTACAAATGCTTTTCCACGACTCTGTGGATGAGATAATGTTAACGGTAATTGTAGAACTAAATCATAGAAACCTGCATTGGACTTTACCACATCCTACTTTCAACAAATAAAATAACATGGTCATCGCTTGAAGTCCCACTGAAAAACGCTTACCACGAAAACACTGCACGCTACTTAAGTACTCGGAGCATAAAGGCGATGAGGTGTTTGACGAACGTGTTATATTCGACTTATTGCCTTTCCCGTTTCTGTTCTTCAAACGAATAAAGATTAGCGTCCACTAACTCTTAAACGCTGACCAAAATCTCTCCACTTCACTGTGTTTGTATTGACTTCGTGCACTCTAGTAAGAAAATGTAAGAGAATAACGAAACATGTTGCTGGGAGAAGTGGTGGTAAATTAGTAATAAAAAGTTCTGAGTAAACTAAAGGGAAGGTCATTATTCTTCAGGTCGCAGTCCTTCAATCTGGGAGCCCGTGCGCTGTAGAAAATTACCATGCAAAAGTATAGGAGTGTTGCGAAAGTTTGTATGATCAAATCGTTCTCCATGCACTGATGATAGCATTCCTGTACATTTTAGGTACAGTCAAATGTATACTGAGTTACCAGATGACTTGTACAGTAACAATGCTCAAAAGTTGCTCTCTTTACAAGCTGAAGGGTCATAAGTATCCATATTGTGTATATGTTGATAACTTCCAATACTATTTAGGAAGTTTTTTTCCAGCGTACGCTTACAACATTCTCTGCGGAGTGACGTGAAGAAAGGTTCTACGAATAGAGCAGAGACGGAATGCAAGAGCGGGAAAACAGGAGCTCTCTGAGAAAATACCTCCGGCCAACGGCAAGATCCACCACGTTTCCCACGGATTTCCTCGGGTTTAACCAAAATCCCCACTCCCATTCCGGCACCACTACATTTAAGTACTTAATTTCATGTCATTATTCGGGGTAATCAGACGAGAGCCCTTTAATAAATCTGCATCCGGGGAGCCATACTCTTGCCCTTGGGTGCCATTCTTATATGGTAATATACATATTCAGTTTTGAATAGTGTCAGTCTCGTTTTGTTCCAGTGAACTTCGCTTCGTTATCTACGGGGTTTGGCTACGGTTGGACGGCGCCCATACTGCCGCTTCTCCAATCAGAAGACTCTCCAGTCGGCATTCCTCCCCTGACAGACACCGAGGCTTCTTGGATCGCCTCTATCGCCACGTTGTCCAGGCTCGTGTCTATCCCAGCCTACATGTACACACATGACCGCCTAGGACGGAAGATCACGTCCTACCTGACAGCGATACCCTACATCGTCTCATGCACGCTGTTGCTGTCTGCCAACTCCGTGACTCTCCTTCTGTGCGGCAGGTAAGATCACATTCCTTCACTGCCTTAATTTACTAAAACATTTTCCTTTACTGGTCATTATTATTTTACGTTCCCAGATTCTAGTTATGGAAATAAAACACGGATTTAAGTTACAGAAAACATATGATTCAATTAATGGTTTTAATACAAATTTCAAGCAAAAATAATGTTTTACTTGCTTATAAGATATGTGCCACCTAAGAAAAAGAATGTTAAAAATCTTTATGAACAATGCAACACGTATACCTTAAAATTTTTACTTTTAGACATGTTCACTGCCCTTGAAAATAACTGCAATATAATTACATAATGTAAATTTGTCGTTGGAGATGCAACGATTCATTAACTATACTCGTAAGCAGACGCCATTTCGACAAGAAGGGTGTTTTTTTATTACCAGTATTGTTTAACACAAGGTAAAGCACGTGTTGGGCAAACCCAGGTTTTAGAAGCATTGTGCTGCAAACGTTTTAGAAACAAAAATTAAGTAGCTAGAAGGTATTAATTAGTTCACCAATTCATGAAGTTTATTTTATTGTACTTACTATGTGCAAATATATTCTATCATTTAAAAATTTCGTACATTTAAGAAAAAAAATTTATTTCATCTTAGTCTATGTAAAATCTAATTAAACCGAAGAATGTCAAACACCTATTTACTAACTATAACACAACAGCAGTGATGCTGAGGATCTCGGCAGTGCAATTATTCGATCACTCCTTTTTTTGGTGAGGTCAATTTTAAATTTTCGCATGTAGGAAACGTGTATTTCGGACACCAATTCATATTCTACTGATATTAACCCCCAACACTTTTCTATTTCCAATAATTAGTTCCTTCAAATAATACTAGGGACTTGTGGCAGTTTTCTGTTTGAATAAAATAACAGACCTTTAAATTCTTTCGAAGGCGTATTCCGAAGATAAGGCAGTCCTAAAATCTCAGTTATCTAGGTTACGTTCATTGTATTCCATAACACTTCTAGAAACACATAATATACATCTAAACATTGCATTGAAATAAATTCGTATATCACTTTATACTATAATTTAAAACTCTGTTCATTTCTAAACGTTTTCATTTCGATATACAAACACAGCAAATGAAATGAGAGACTAAGAAGTCCACAGTTTCGTAATATAGGAATATTAAATGCACATGAACAACTAAAACATGTCTCATCATGTAATAAAAACACATACTTAAACTATTATAAGTTACCTAGAATGGAAATGTGCAATTACTAAGATTTATAACAAGACACTTAACTTAAATTGCTACGCATTTTTGTGTGAAATTTTTTTTTCTAATCAAAGTGTACAACTATCTGCACTCTAAAATAAAATTCCTGAATATTCATCGATTATCCAGTGGCTTTTACAGATTCCAGACAGAGTAGTTTCAAGTATCTGAATTTGCAAAAATTCATACGCAAATCTGTGAATATTCACATATTCCAATATATCGTGCCCACTTCATAAATGTAAATCAGAAAAAAAAACTCTGTTTTTCAAATAGTTTTTTAACTGATTCAATTTTTAAACTTCTTCATCCGGAATCTGTAATAACCACTGGAAAAATCTGTGAATTTTCAATAAATTCTGATTTACTGTAGATTATGATTCAGTATCCAAACGTTTTACATAGTATACAAAAATCGCCTTTACAGACTTACGTTCACACTTTCAATACGATGAATTTTTTTTTATATTTAATTGTTCTCATAATTTGAAACAAGACTAGACACTCCAACAGCAATAAAAATTTTTCTCATATTTTCAGAATAGCGTTCGGAGTTGGAACAGCCGGAACATGCCTACTTGTGCCATCGTACATAAGTGACGTTGCTGAAGACGATATCAGAGGAAGACTGGGCATCCTGTATATTCTAATCGTCGATGTGGGTATAGCACTTTCATATGCCATGGGTCACTACCTATCGTACGTCGCATACAACACTTGTTGTCTTTTACTTCCAATATTCTTGGTCGCCTCAATGTTCTGGTTGCCCGAGTCTCCAGTGTTTCTCCTGATCGAGGGGAAACAAGAAGAAGCTAAGATGGCTCTCCGATGGCTGAGGAATGGACGAGACAGCGACTATGAAATGGACCGTTTACGTGCTAGGGCAGAGGACACATTGAAGAAACGTCAGGAAAAAGTAAGAAGCATGCATTCAGTATATATAACATAAGGTATATGAAATTATTGAAATTTACCCTTTGTCTTAAAAATAACTTTTATGCTAGACTTTCTGCGTAAAATATATGTGTACATATTTTATACAGTTTTGAAAACTTTATGACACGGCAAAATATAAGATGCCATAAGGCTGCTCTAACACAAAAAATATATATTTTTAAACTCATGTCAACTTCTTACATTAGTTCTGATAGTTTATTAAGCCGAATATATTTTTTTTATTTAAGTATTCGCATAGTGACGTAATTAAAAACATCGTAAAAAAATTTAAACTTTTAATATATACATACGAAAATTACTATTATTTACAACTTATATAAGATCTCATTTTGTAATTAGTTGAATCAGTAATATCACAAAAAATTTCGTTAAGAAAATATTGGTAGAGATAACTAAATCTAACAAGATTTTCACATTTTTCAAACTAAATGCAATACAAGATGGAAAGTAAATAGCGGAAAAGCTCTCAAGGACAGGTAGCTGGACCTAAATCAAGAATAATGAGTATAGAAACTACACCTCCATTGCCAATAGCATGAGCGTAATACCACCATGAAACTTGAACATGTTAAGTGGCGATAATTCAAGAATCACTATAATCGGAACGCTGACCTTCCGGTTTCGAAACAGATGCGTGACGACACGTATGCAAAGAATAAAGTGTGAACACCATCCCATCACATGCAATGGAAACATGAGGTCACCTGTGTTATTATGCATGTATTTCTGTACATGTACGCCTGTAGCTGCCTATCATAGTGAATAAAGAACCGGAATCACATAGGGAACAAAAAAGTTGTACTTGTCCGAACACGCTCAGACAAACCGTTGCTGAGATACAGGCACTCAAAAGTAAGAGCATTGTGGTAATGCCGACATGTAGGCAACCCGTGTAGCACGTACATGGAGACATGCTGCCAAGGCGCTACTGCAGATTTTTTCAATGGATCCGATCTTAAGCTCGCGAACTGCGTTGGTGTGAGCCATTAGTTTGCATAGACCATCTTTCATGACGATGTGCTGTAATACATATCAGTACAGTCCCGTATAGCACGTAATTGAAGGGGATCTACTTCACCGTGTACAGTACCGTCACTGGATGTTGACGTCACTTCAACAAACCCGGACATTGTGTGTCACATCCTGTGCACTGATACAGCTCATTTTACCCAAGAAAGTGTACTTAATTGGCACAACACCACCACTGATGTCGCGGCAACCCTCATGTCATTCGTACCAGAGGTTGTCAGTTCCGATGGAACATAAACATCTGGTGTGATATCCTGGGAAGCCGGTTGTCTTCCATGACATTCTCACAAGAGGTTGGTAAGCAGTGTTTCTCCGCGGAGTACCGCAGGAGCTGTTAAGGCGGCCGCCTGGTGAAGGGCGTGTTTGTGTGTGAGGAGAGATTCGATGAGGCGCTACGAGCGACGTCGCTCTACAAATGTATTGTAATATCGCCTCTACGGCCAAAGTCGTAAACGCGCGCGTTGTGTTCCCGCCGTAACGTTTTCAATGTGTTACTTTAAGCGATGACCCTATCATTTTATTGAACGCGACACTAGAGCTAAGTTCTATGTACATGAAGACCTCAATTTTGAACGAATCTGTTACACATATGTTGAGAAACAACCGCGTGAAAAAACTTATTTTAGCCAATTTTGAGGTTTATAAAATATTGTATCCAATGTGCGTGGTGTCATTAAAGTCACATTCACAAGTAGTCTTAAATGTGTTTTTTTTTTTTTTTCGTAGATTAGCATTGGGAATGCACGTTTACTGGTCTCTGAGAAAAAAAATCAACTCCTAACACGTTGTACGCAGTTCGAGCACCATCCATGCGGTCGCATTAATACTTGATTCACTAGCGCTGCGACGCGTTATGTAGTACCAATATGACTGGACACCGGTGCATTGCGTCTCTGCTCATCAGTAATTATGTCGTATCTGTCCATGGCGGTAGATAGGAAGGGATAGACTGTATCCTGGCCGCCAAGGTCACCAGATCTCTATCCCTTATACTACTCCTTGTGGGTTTTTAAGGAACTAGTGCATCATTTAACTATGAAAAGCGTCGAGTTAGCATCGCCTGACTGCACGTTTCTGTAAACATGTAACCAACGATCAGTTGTGTGCGATGCGGGCCGCGGTTATGCGTCATGTGCGTGCCTGTGATGTGATAAATAGAGGACAATTTAAACACATGCTACTTAGAAACTTACAAGGTGTCATTAAGCCTCTTTCGTTTAATGTAAATACAAGGATGTAATCACTGTCGTGTTTTGTGCTGTTACGTACACATTGTAGCTCCTGTGTTTCTAGCAAATTTAAACAACAAAATATTATTTTGTTTTGCTGCGTTACATGTACCACTAAATACGTCCAGCCTGCACCTCTGCATACAGGTACGTACCTTTCCTCTTGCTTGTCATGTGTGTTGCATACCTCTCGGTAGTAAACTTGTACATCGCTAGTGTTCCTCGGAAGCATGTCTTCATGAACGTGCTACACGGGTTGCCTACCTTTCAGCATTGCCACAATGCTCTGACTTTTGAGTGCCTATATCTCAGAAACGGTTTGCGTACATGTACAGATATACATGCACAATAACAGAGGCGACCCCATGTTTCCAACGCATGGGATGTAAGGGTTTGCCGGCTTTACTCCCTGCATACGTGTCGTCATGCATCTGAATCGAATTCGGAAGGTCAGCATTCCATTTGTAGTGGTTGTTGAATTATCGTCTCTTACCATGTTCATCAACACAACTTATACGATGGTATTACACCCATACTATTGACAGCAGAGGCGCGGTTGCTATACTCATTATTCTTTATTTAGGTTTGGCTACCTGTACCCGCGAGCTTTTCCGCGATTTACTTTCCATCCTGTATAGTTTCCAGAAGTTGTATCGAAGGCATTAGTCAAGCATTTCATCTATTCTAAATCAGCTGTGAATTATTAAATTTTTATAGATGGATTTTGGCTGTTGTCATGGGTTAGTTCCCTAAGCTGTGAACTTAATATTTTGAATTCATTGAGAATCTATAGAAAGTATGTATGCGGATATATAAACATAATTTTAACATGTAATTTTGTCAGAATTATGTTAACAGGTTTAAAAGATTTAAGAGCAACAATTTAACAATTAATATTGTGCTGGCGAATAGATTTCATCATGAGGAATGCACGTACGCTTTCCCGCACATACACACAAACACGCACACATACTAACGCACAAATTATAATTGACTGCTGATCATACAGTTCACCAATACTCTTCACAGACTCCATTGTGATGGTTACAATATCGTATGCACTCGAGAAGAATTTTTGCAGCCAAGAACGTATTCACGTGCAACATACAAAGTAAAAAACCTAATATGCACGTAATGAGAATAATATGGGGCCACTCTCATCTCTCGTAGCAATTTTTTCATTTACAACATCACAGGGCAGTATTTCTGTTTAAACAAACTACAGAAACTTACTTTTAGTTCATGAAATTTCATTTTATCCAGTATACGTGGTAAGAACCGGTACGGCTTAAATCACCCGAAGATTTTTAAATGTTTATAGAAGCTGCTTAATTACGTCACAAGTTATTAATGAGGTCTTATTAAATTATGAGTCTTTTTCAAAGTAATGTAGTTCAACAAAGATCTAAATTCATACATATATTTAAGAATAAGTGTTTTTAAACTACCAAAATAAGTTAACAATCGTTATTGCAACATATCATGTATAATATTAATCCTTGTGCTCGTATTTTCTGTTCCAGTTAACCGTGTCTGATATAACGGAGAGAAGTACCATGAGGGGCATCCTGATCAATCTTAGTCTTACTCTTATCAGATACCTTACTGGCGTGAATGCTCTCTTGACTTACACAGTAGTGATATTTCAAGAGGCTGGTTCAACCATCGAGCCCTACGTAGCTACAATTGTGGTCGGGTCGTTGTTGACAGTTGGTGAATTGTTTTCATCTTTGGTGGTTGAGCGGTGTGGCAGGAGACCATTACTCATTTGCAGTACTATCTTATTGAGTCTATCACTCGTCGTCTTGGGAACGTACTTCTACTTGAAGTATTTGGGATGGGACCTTGAGTACGTGGGATGGATGCCTCTTGTATGTCTGTGTCTGTACAATATGTTGTATGGAGTCGCATTGGGTCCCTTGCCTAGCACGTTAGTCAACGAGATGGTCACCGTTCACGCTAGAGGTGCAGTGCAAGCCCTGTGCAATGTCTTCGGCGCTCTTCTTTCCTTCGCTATCTTGATGACGTACCTGCCCATGACCAATACCATTGGGCAGCATGGCTGCTTTTGGTTCTATGCTGGATCATGCTTCGTGGGAGCTGTCAGTATGTTCCTCACAGTTCCGGAGACGAAGAACAGGAGCATTGAGGACGTCATCCAGCAGCTCAAAGGCGATCATTACATCAGGTCCGTTATACGCAATACTGGAGGATCCAGTAGATCTACCAAGGAGACGGCTGAGGTTACTGCACGGGTGTGAAGTCACTTTTTAAGATGCGATTATTTTGATATTATATTCAAGTGCAGCTATTTGTAACACAAGTTAAATAGCTATCACTTGTTATAGATTCTGAATGTCCGATTTCAATCTGGGCTTAAGTTTTTCTACTAAGTAACTCTTTTATGTATAAAACACTGAAATCACTACGTGAGGAACACACACTTGTTGTGTTTGAGACTTTTTTTCATGTGTTCCCATACCTATAAAATTATTTTTGAGTAGGGAAGTTAACATAACGTCAAAAAATGTTGCCCAATTACTTTTGAAATAAGTAGTTAACAATATATGTAAATCACTGACGCAATTTTTACAATACATTACGTCAGAATATTTTAGGAATGATTTAAGTAATTTTTAAAGCATGATGTAACGCTAAGAAAGTGATATGACTGTTTGTAACATCAATTAATTCCGTCATTACTAGAGGAAAAACTTTCGCTGTAACAAAAATATATTTTGTGGAGCAAACATGTTTGGCGCAGTGTATGTATACTTTTTATTTGTAATTTAAATTCTTTCGTAAATGAATGCTATCTACCGTATAAAGTTTTAAAGTACAGTTTTGTTTCTCTCATGACTGAAGATATTCTGTGTTAAAAATATTTTGGTTCTTTTGATATATCAGATATATTTTCAAATATAATGAGTGTGTGAAAGTAACCAAATTATCCAATTGTTAAACACAAAGTAAAAGAGGGTGAGATTGATGTAAATTTTTCACTCCCATTTTATTTACTGCTGTTTGTTTTAAGAAATTTCTTATTTCTTTTAGTACATAAAATATAAGAGAATATCACTCAGCGTGATAATAAATAGGTTGTTAATAGTAGTTAATGCTGTTGATTAATTGTAAATGTTGATGACATCCAGACAAGATACATTTATTCACTAGCAAGTTACTGTATAACGATAATCTCTATTCACTGAGACGAAAAATATAACATCTTTTTTTATAAAAGAGAAACTTAAATATTTCTCCGGATTTACATATGTGATCGTAAAAATTTGTTTTTAATTTTTTATTAAATGGAAATAAGATTTACCTTGATTTTGTTGTATTTTTAACCCTGACACCAGAAAACCTTTACCTTAAATAAAATAGTGAAAGTAAAAATATAAACACGTATATTAGATGTGAATCATATAATGTTTTGAATGCCGTTTCAACGTTAACCGCAACCGTAAACAAATTTATTTCTTAAAACTTAATATGAGTTCAAAGTGTTGAGTCACATTATAGACCCTGTATCCTTCTATTAATTTTCTCTTAGCTTATAGATTAACGTGAACACAACGACAACTTTTCGAAGTCGCATTAGAGAAGACACCCCGGCTTCAAGCATCCTGTTTTCGGTTTTACATTGTTTCACCAAATTCTTCCTACTTACAAGCAAATGCTCGTGTGATTCCTTAGCAAAGGCCACTGTAGATTATTTTCCAAGTCTCTATCATTGTGTACAGTAGTTTGCCACCATCTCTAATAATCTTTCTCTTGATGAGATGTAGAGCCCACTTACCTTATCTAATCTTCACTTCGTGTCTTTTATACGTTTTAGAAACAGACGAAGTAACTCATATTATCAAAAATTAAACAGGTAACTAAAATTGTATCAAATTTACTTGTAAACTTAATAGCTATGAATGACTTAAAATCAAGTTAACCATTTTCCAGAAATTTTAGACCATTATAAACTTACGTCCATTTCCCGAAATAATATAAAAATTTAAATTAAATGTTTGAACGCATGCAAAAGAGTTATTATATTGAAATTGAATTAGCTATCTTTTTAAAAAAATATAAATACGTCGAGTTTTCAACACAACTTACAGAATTCATATTTTGAATTATTCAAGTTGAGTTTGTGTACCACACTCATGTCGTTTAATAAAATGTCAGAGTATATAATGAACAAACTCAGATTCACATAATGTATCGTGATACACACAGGATGAGTCGGGAAGAAAAGGAAACAATATTCTAGGATGTGACAATACTCGCCATTGTTATCAAAAATGTTCATATGAACATTGTGTTATCATGTGACAGCGAGATAGCCCGGTTTAAAAAAAAAACTACTGATAACCTGTGAAATTATTCGTATAACTTAATTTGCTTTATTGTTCTAGTATCAGTTATTTTAGGTGATTATTATAAACGAAATAATTGCATATTAACGAGTTTCATATTCTTATAATGAATTTTCCGAAAATATAAAATCAATTTGTACTTATCATTCCTTACAATAACAAAAAAAAATAGGATTTCGAATACGTTTTTTTTTTTTTCATGTCGTGTCGTTCTAAATCGAGTGACATGATTTCACAATAAGTTCTCAAATGATCCACTATCGACTTCATGCATTTGTCTACTCGCTGAAGAATAAATATAAAGTGCTGCCCGTTGAAGATCATCATGAAGTTCCTGTATTCCAGCAAAGGAGCATACATTATGCCAGCGAGCAGTTCGTCACTTGTATTAACTTTACGTCTGTAGACTTCACCCTTCATCCAACCCTATAAACAATAATCTAATCGGGTGAGGTCGTGAGGCCTTGGTAGCCAGGGAATTGTACTACCACAACCATTCCACCGATTAGAAAATTGGGAATTCATATGCTCCCTCACCTCACCTGGTTGCAATAAAGAGAAGGGGCTCAATCATGATGGAATTATATATATACATACATACAAGAGGGGCATTTCATTATATATATAATGAAATGCTCCTCTTACACACTCATCAACGCACAGGCCAAACCGCTGGAACTAGAGAGTTCCAATATTTAGATTGGCTTTTCCTTACGCCGTAGGCACAGACTAAGATCAGATTTTTTCGAAATTCCAAATTAAGGATGTGAAAAAGGTGCAAAATGTGTTTTTCATGAATCCTAGAGACAGTTCAAATAAGTTTATATATATATGTGATTTTAGCTTCATTCTGAAGCTTACAAGAATTCATTTTAGCTAACATTTTAAATTATTTTCGAAAAATATAAAATAATGTTGGAGGGGGAGGAGCTATAAAATGTTTATTTTTTTTCAACAAATCATGAAATACTCTTTTAAATCCGTTGAAATATAGGATGATATAATCTTCAGAATGAAGCATACGCATACCATCAAATAGTGGCTGAGGATTTATTTTTTGAAATTTACTCTCAAATAACGTTAAAAATAAATTGTAGTTTATTTTAATCCACTGTATCCCTTAAACCTGTTGAAATGCCTAGATGATTTTTAAATATGAATGAAGCTTACATAAATACCTTACCATTATGTTATGAATTTTTACAAAATTCTACAATTTATGGGGTGAAAGAATGTAAAATTTTCCAGAAATAACGAATTGTAAGTAAGACCACGGATACATTATTTAAAAGTCCTAATATACGTATCTCTTTGGGGAGGGCCTTTGTATTCACACCACGGCTGTAGAAGAACAGGTCAGGACACTCGCCTGGAAACTTGACCACCTTGTTTGGCAGCAGTTTGCCAAGTTACGGAGATTGTTGTGCGTCTTTGGCGCTGCAATCAGAGCGGTCGGGCTCAAACTCCACCCACTTTTCTCTCACATATTTTCAGTGTTTAGGTTATAAATATAAACAATTTATCAAAACGAATGTTTTATCAATTTTTGAAATATTTCCTCCGCTCACAATCCTAAAGCATTGCTCCAGCAATCTTTAGTTACTTTATAATGCAAACACTGAAAAAAAATGGGCGGAGTTTGAGCCCAACCGACCTGACTCTACCGCCAAAAACGCACAACATTCTCGGTAACTTGGTGAACTGAAGCCAAATAACAAAGGGGTCAAGCAAAATACATTGGTAGATAGGCGAGGGTCCAGACCTGTACTTCTACGGCCGTGATTCACACTGAATTTCTTAAGAATTGTACTATTGTGGACTCACGCCATTGGAATATTATGTCGTCCCAGATATAATATGGCGTATTCCAATTGACTGCACCCGGTGCGCCCCGAAATCTTAAAATATGTATTAGTACGCGATTGCCCGCAACGAGTGCGTATTGTTTCTAACCCAATAACTGTAACAGATCACACAGTACAAAACACTAGTGAGAACAAAATATTTAAAATACTAAATTATTCAACCGAAGGTACTCCAAAACGATGAAAATTCAATCCTACGAAATTTGAGTAGATAATTTACTTAAATGTTTTTTCTTGATCAGTTGGTAACTAGATGCATGAGTAATTATACCCTAATAACCTTACTATAGTTTAAATAACGGACATAGTTATTAAAATTAACACTTTATGTTTACACCACATAAACATTTCTGCAATATTCAAGTTCCGAACAGTCATATAATTGCATTATTTCCACCACAGAAAATATGTTATTTTCTTTACATAATCACAGGTCGCCGACGTATTTGCACTCAGTTGTAAAACCATCTCGAGAGACGGTGCGGTAATAACTGCTCCCGGTGCCCACCCATCGAGTGCAACTCTAAATTGGAATATGAAAATCCGAATGCTCCCAACGAGAGATCTGGTAACTGGAACACGCTGGACCAGTCGGGTGCGCTCCGGGAGCATTCGTTTGTATTAATTGCAATACGTCATTAGTTTGTGAGGCAAAATAAAACAAACGAAGAAAGAAAAAAAGAGGAAAAAATTTTCTGTTCCTTTTTTAAGTTCTTTTATAATTTGTTTTTTCTTTGCTGCTTACATTTAGAATTCTGGGACGAGACAAAATATTCCAATGGCGTATGTCCATAATAATACAATATGTTATGTAAGGTGAATTGCTAGAGTTCCAACCTGTCCCTCGTCGCCAGCCTTGGGTCGAAGAATATTTAATAAATTTATAATTTACGTACCGTAATTGTTACAATTTACAATGTTATAGTCAGTTTGTGTGACGATTTTTCTGTTACAGTAATATCCCACACTTCACAAATATTACAAAATAAAATGTGTCAAAACAGCTTTAAAAATACTCTACATTAACTTCAGCTTTTTCCTTTAAGGGGTATTGATCCCTACCACCTTGGAATTATCTGTTTCTTCTCGATAACTTTTGTTCCAGTCGATGTATCAAAATTTTTGTCACGACAAGGCATAGATACAAACTTAATTGATTTTCTGTAATTGCTGGAACCATAATATATTCATTACATTACAACGGGAAACAGCTGAAAAGGAAAAATTGCTTTATTTACGGGAGCGACTACAGAGGCCGCAACATTAACAGAAACAATGCCATATGGATACCAAAAAGTGAATGAAACAATAAACTATGCTTTGTCAGCGTGAAAAAAGTAAACCAATGTGTATATTCCCTGGTTTATAAGAAAAACCGTAAAACCGATCTGACAGGGATCAATTCCTCTTAAGTAATGAATGATGAACCATAACGTGATTTAATCTTTGTACAATATTAAGGCCCATATTAATTATTTCAATTAATTATTTAGTACAGATTGATCATAATTTCGGCAATAATTTCCTACAGTTCCCATCTACTTTTTTAAATAGTACCAATATTTCATTTTGTCGACGGTTTTCTGAAAACCTTTTGACTTATACTCCCAAGCACATTTTCTGCGAGTAGATCGTATTTGTTCTTTGTACGTTATGAAAATATTACGGTACAATATTTTCAAAAAAAAAAGTTTGTAATGTTTGTAAACAAAATAAGTCAATTTTAATTTATCCCCCTTTAAAAATATTCTCTAACTTCTAGAAATCACACCCACCCACCCACACACACACACGTATATATGTAGGTATATATTTTTTATTTATTTATTTATTCGTGTGTGTATATATAAATGTAGCGTTCTCTCTTAAGTATTTAAAAATGTTGGCTTTAAACAGTAAAACCTGTAACATTTGTACGATTTAAACTACAGTACTTTGAAAGGTTAGTTTAAAATTGCGATCAAATTAAACTGAATCTGTTTTAGAGCATGTAGCAAGTTTTATGACTAAACTACCTTAGAGTGAATTTCATCATTTTTAATTGCCCTGTATTAACAAAACAGCTCCAGGTACAAAACAGGAGATTTTGTAGCGAGGTTCACGTAAACACGTCAACAAATCTCGGTAAACCGGTAGCATGATTTCACGCTTGCGCAGTATAAGTATCATGCTCTGTAACGCCTTGAAACAAAAAGCTAAGCTACGCGACCGAAGACGAAAATATTTGACCTTATGACGCAAGTCTCCGGATATTTAAGCCCCAGCACTGTTAATTTTAATCCTTTACGGTGTTATCTTCATGACGTCTAGACGCTTGTTCTACCACGGCTGCCAGCATGAAGGTGACGGTGTGGAGAACAGTTTCTCAACAGTCTACGATCCCAGCTGACGGACCTCGCACTACCAACACACAATGGCGGCAGTACCTCGTCACCATCCTAGGTAACAAACAAATATTTATGAATATCGTGTTTGGAGGGTATCCCAGGCCATGTTATTGGCACCTTGGACTCAGATTTACGACTTGACATCCGTAGGCTTTGCTGTACAGAAAATATTTTTTTTATAAACTTGCATTAAGTAAACAACACGATCAGTGACATTATTATTGTCTAAATGTTAATGCAGAATGCACTATTAATTCAACATAAATATGTGGAAGTCGAAGACAGATTTATTTTATGTATTCACCATACTTATAACATTCAATATATATATTTTTAAATACTCTGCTTCTGTACATTCTGTGATGAACAAATGCTTGTTTCGGTCATCTAAGAATTGTTTCCTCTAACCCAGGCTTTTAAAAAACTAAAATGGACTTGCCTCAGTTGATGACATAGAATGTGCCATTGTAATGGAGAGACGCCAAATTGGAAATGTCAGCATCGTACGTCAATATTTGAGACTGACAACGCTGGGAATGGAACCCGGATCGGCTTTGTTAGAGACGAGTGCTATAGCAATAGCATCAACCGCGAACGCACTTTATTTATTTACCAACTACGAGTAATAGACTTACAGGATCACCCCCCCTGTAAGTGTGACTGCGTCTGTATGTGTATGTGTGTGTTTGTGGCCACACTAAAAACTTTAGAACCCGTGGACGGAATTTTATAAAACTTTATATACTTAGAATACGTAGTAAACTGACTTTTTTTTCATGCCGTGTTTTTCTGTAATTTGTACGATTTTGCCAATACTTATCAGAGAATCTATTTATTCTAATTTCTATTCATACTTTGTTCTTTTATGTGCAACGCAGTGTTTGAAGAAATAACACACTGCAGAAATATTTTTGTTTTTCGACTCTATTCCATCTTTAGACATTGTGTGGAAATTAGTCATCGTGTAAATATATTTTTTTGATCAGCATGCTTAGAAAGTTACACGTGTATGAAAACAGTTTAAGTCCTAATGTTGTCTTTATATATATATATATATATACATACATATATTCTCTTTGCCAAAAATTGGGAAAATTTGTTATATTTGGTCTATTTAAGGTAAGAAAATCATGGTACAGAAGCTTTGAACGGTTTAAGGCGTGTACGAGGGCACTTTAACATTAAGTTTGCGTAATGAACGCATAGTGTGATCACGTAGAGACGTACTATTGGCTAGAAGAATGCGCACCAGCTAAGTGGCTTGCACATAGATGCTAGGGTGATGCACTATGTGCATGATGTGTCGGTCTTAACGCTCGTCACTTCTACGCCTAGAACGCTCAGTAAAGACCACTGCGGCGGTCACATTAAGAATTAGATCTTCCTGGAGATGTTTACCACATCTAAAGGAATTTGTGCATGTTGAGAATTTTATTTTTATTTAAAGTGGTTTATTCACGCATTGTTTTGACTCATACGTTTTAAGATTACCCTTCTTAATTTTTTTCTAAATTAAATTGTGAAAATAGGTTTTACGGCAACAACAGCAAAGAACATATTGAAATTAAGGATGTTCATATGGGGAAACGTCATAATTTTATATTTGTATAAAATTGGGTTAGATTCGTATACTTTATTTGAGAGTACTTTTCCCCTTACTAAAAAAAATTTAGCTCAGCCAGTTTTTCCATAATGTAAGTTCAAAGTCAAAATTTGCATATTTTTACTTCATGCAAAACTTGAAAACCAGTCAACATAATTAAATGGCAAATCAGACCAAAACTACACGCCACGGTCTACGGCTTGAAGCATATAGAAACACTTTACATAAATATTTTGTATTTAAAAAAATTAAAATTAATATAAATTAGCAAATTTTTGAAAAATTTGTCCCTTTGTTTTTTTTTCACACTGGTGCAAAAAAAACTCAATTTTCTTAAACCAAAAGTTTTGAAATAATTTGAGGCAATGTGCAGTCACACGAAGCACAAGATTGTGGATGAGTTTTTGAAAATAATGTACGATTCGTCAGTAAAATAATATTTTGCTTAGTTTTGGCTTATTTTCAAGGCTGAATATGTGGTACTTTCGGCGATTTAATAAAAATGAACCGTTCTGTACATTACTACAAAAAATTCAGCTACAAATTATGACATATTAATGCTTAAACTGTGGAGCAAAATTTAGATATGAGTATTAGTAGCAAAAAAAATTATGTTTTCGAAATTTCTGCAAAACTAAGGAGCATGCCCTTAATAATCACTATAAAAATTTAGCCACCGATGTGAAAAGTTTCTATGCAAATCATCATTTGCGCAGGAATCCTGAAAGTGTGCACTTACTTTTGAAATCCCTCACAAAGGACTAGTGAACAAAGATATATCTATCAATTTTGTTGTTAGGACATGTAACTTCACGTTGAGTTTAACTTATTTTTTCAGTTTTCTATGTTTCGTTTGGGGAATATTTGTACAGCAAAACTTATTGAACATAATCTACCTTTCTACGTAGGACAGGTATAGCCGAGTTTCCGATAAAGTTGTTTCACGTAATCTATATTGAGGTGGGAAAGGGGCTAAAAAAATGCTTGTTATAATTCATTGTATGTTTCAAAATTACTTTTTATATCGATGTCCTTTGAGACGTGCTCGCTACTCATGAATAGACCAATTAATAACCCTTCAAATAGTTTCCCCAAAAGTTCGTTTTTCTTACCTAATACAATGTGGTTCAACCGTCTGTTATTCGAGCCTAGCCAAGTAAATTTTACTTCACGGTATATATTATCACATCACTCAACATTTCGTTGTAGTTTCAGAAATATTTAACAAGTAACGAATGAACAACCACACATTAATTTATTCAAATACCTTAAAAATATTACTTAACGTTAACAATTTCAACTCCTGATGATATATATATATATATATATATATATATATATATATATATATATATATATATACTTTGGTTTTCTGAAAACATAAACTGGCTTTCTGTTTGCGTATTAGTGGTCACATAAATGAGTTCTGGTACTAAATCCAAATATGTTAAGCATTTTATAAAGGTGTTCACCTGACAAAATGCATACTTTTATATTTCTACGACAAAATGTTTGTTTTGCAGACATTACTTGTGACAATTTTTACTTATAAAAAATATTTAGCTCTCGTTGTCTGCCGATAAAGGCATATCAAAGTAAAAATTTGCAGTTAGTAGAACATACAAATAACAAAAACCAACTTTCGTACTAAAATGACAAAATTTTCACTGAAATTAGGTATTATTGGTTACATGCTAAATATTCAAACTACACAGTAAGATTACTTTGTATCATTTGAAAGAAATATGAATGTAGTGACAATTTTCTTCATTTATGGTAATTTTTAAAAAGTACACAAGGACTTTGTTGTGTGTTCTTAAATGTATAAGCATGTGACACATAATATCTCATTTCAGTGTTAAATATTTCGTTTGACTAAATCAGTTTGTTTTTGTATGTTCCCAAAACATGCAAATTTTTAATTCGTCATGCCACTATGGGTTGACTATAAGAGACAAAAATTTTTCTGTAGTGAAAAATGCAGTCACAGGTTGTGTCTATAAAACTATCACTCTGTCGTACAAATATTAAATTATGCATTTTTGCCACATGAACACCCTTAATCTACTATTCTTTGTATTGAGTATAATACTGGTGAATTCAACATTAGTTAGATATTTAGTATTAATTACCTTCGTAAGGCATAACGAAATCCGAGGCATACGTTATTGGCTGTTTACCCTTTCACACACGTATGCTATACACAGATATATATATATATATATATATATATATATATATATATATATATATATATATATATATATATATATATATATATATATATATTCATTTTCTTCGTAAATTCATCAGCAATAATTTTGTGTTGAATATTTAATGTCAATTTTTTTTAATGTTTTATTTTAATGAACTGAATCTGTACGGCAATATTTACATATTTTCTTCGTGCTATGAAGACGGATAAATAATTTAATTTTTTTTTATTATAGTTACGTTTCAAAAGTCGAAATTCTCCCAATTCAGTTGCAGTATCCCCACGACATAGCAACGTTGTTCCTAAACATACGCCAACTGAGCCGCAGTTTCTAGCCAAGCTTATTATTACGACATTAATGCTTGTCCAACCCAACATTTTTTAAAATCTTTTCAGTGCTCGCTTGTTTTTTTTATTTTCTTTTTTTTTTAACTTTTATTTCGAAAATGCAATGTTGGTTAAAAATATGTAACACCCCAAGTATTCATTAGATAATATACTCATCGCAGATTCTGCTGGTACTCCATTAAGCCCATTTGGTTTTACACGGTGGTTACGTATGGCTTTAAAATTGGTTAATTTAATTATTTATTCTTAGTATTGGTCATTAAATCTATGTGTATTGTTGCTTGTGTAAAAGTCATAACAACATGTCGATGTTTCTGCACCTCCTTTGCTCTGTTCACAGCACCGTTAACAAAAATAGTAGAAACTATACTAAAGAAATTCAAACCATCAAAGGCATTTAACAATTTAGGATATCTAAACGTATAATTTTAAACAAAAATTGTAACATTCACGCACAAAGCGCAAAAAAAAAAAAAAACTATGCCAGATGCTGTGTAGTTTGACGTTACCATTACTATACTTCTTTTGGAAAGTTAATTATATAAGATATTGATTCTTAAACTTCTGAATTTCTTATCCTCGTGGGTTGTTTATTCGCGCTCTTTACGAGTATTATTTTCTCAGTTGGATGCATTTTTTTCATCAGTAGGCCTACATATATTTTACAACCTACTTAGTTAAAAATAACCGCAAAATTGTAAAGGTACTCCTGTTGTCGGATTTCATACATTTTTGCTTGCCAACAATGTGTTTTTCTTTCTTTTTTCAGTGAACATTTCAGGAGTTGTGGCCGGCACTGTATTCGGTTGGCCGGCGCCATTGCTTCCCATACTACAATCAGAAGAATCTCCAGTCGGCATACCACCCATCTCTGACAACGACGCTTCGTGGTTGGCATCGATATACTGCCTGTCACGATTAATCACCATCCCAGTTTATATGTACTCCATTGATCGACTTGGATGCAAGATAACTGGATTCCTTGTCGCGGTGCAATTCCTTATCAGCTACGGATTGCTGATGTTTGCTAACTCCATGGGCATGCTCTTCTGGGGGAGGTAAAATATTTTAGTATTTTTATTATATAATTTATTTGCAGTTGGCATAATCAGGGGCGTCATTTGGGGCAACAGGGGGGGGGACAAATGCCCCCCCCCCTGGATTTGGAATTTTTGTGTATAAATATATTTTTTGTATTTTTAAATGTAAATAATGCTAACTTAAGGACACAAAACTGAAGTTTTATTATTAAAGTATCTAATTTATACATGCTTAATTAATAAAAAAGATGCAACAAGGTCACTGTCGTCAGAAAACAAAATCTTGCCCCCCCCCCCCCCTGGAAAAACCTGAAATGACGCCCCTGGGCCTAATACTAAAAATATATCAACATTCTTGAAGAGGAGAAAATCGTTGCCTCCCAAGACATTTCCCTTATGTAGTTATCTTAAACCCTGTTTTTAGATTCAGCTAGGCAACTCTGTCATGTGAACTACCGATTTGGATTTTTACAACTTTGGTCATCTTTTCATCGTTTGTGTCTGGTAGTGTAGTTCGCTTACGTAAGAGAGCTAGATGCTATAGTTTATCGATCGATTTTCTGCAATAACTTCTGTTTTATAATATTTTCGGTGAATGTGGCATAGAAAGAGATATTTAGGATGAATTTTGGAGAACATAATAGTGTTATATGTTCATATTGGACATGTAATCATTCTTGAAAATTAGCACACAATTCCCTTGCAATGATTTTCCAGGACAAATTAATGAAATATTCCATTACTATTTATGTGAAGCAGTTTATTAAAAATGTATCCTAAATCTGGTCAAAGAGAAAAATTGGTAATGTAACTGACGAAATGTAATTTTCTCGAAAACTAAAAAATGCAGAAGACTGTGTATAGGTGATTCTGGATAAAGTGAGCACTCTAAAAAGACCAGATATTTTTCTATTTACCGCCAGTTTATAACTTTCCGCCGCATATAAACATAAACATTGCCACGTTCTTTAATTTACGTAGGATCGTACAATGTTTACATTACACTGCTCCGATGAATGCTATCTGCAATATCTACTCATTAAATGAACTGGTGCTGTATGTATGCTATACTCAATAGTAACTGCGAATTAACGTTTTATAACGCAGTTTTCTCTTCATCGACTCTAATTGGTTACGGCACTCACTGTTGCTGTTACTTACATCGTAAATACGTGTGCAGTATATTAATATAAACACACACGACACACGCAATTAAAGAATTCAAGTTCTGTTCAGCATACTGCCATGAACGACGACGACGCAATTTTTCTTAATGTGTGGAATGCAATAAAGAAATTTTATTTTCTATTTTCACATGCTCAGGCTGGCGATCGTACAACGTAACAGATTATCAATGACATTCAAAAGTATTAGAAGTAACTGTTTACGAATGTGTTCATCAGAAACCCATATTTATTACACAACGGACAAACACACTCATGACTCAACTCGCTAAGCGAGCGAAGCCGAAGCGGCGAAAACCTAACTCGGATGCCACCTGCCAGAAGAACTTTGAACTACGTCTGAGGCGTGAGCGTTAGCGGCATGTGTCAACGGCTGTTTTGAATTCAGCGGGCGGTTGCATCACTTTGTGATGGCGCTATTAAAGTAAAATGACACAGTCAGTAGGTATGTCAATAAGAGCGTAAATAAATATTTTAGATCGTATGGTATACAGAGAGGTCGATTACATCTTATTTTCTTTCACTAATGCTGTACTCAAATGAGAAACTACACGGAACTACATGCAATGATTCGTTACCAACCATACAAACAATAATGTAACTATTGTTAATGTTGACTGATATGCAGTAACGGCTTGTGATTTTTTTCCAAGGTTAAATCTTTAGTGATATCTTTATTCCGAATGACCTATAATAACACCCCCCCCCCCCTTAAAGCTTTCATCACTGGGTTGTGTCTGCAATTCTGCAGAATCTTGCGCGATAAGAACGTGTCATGGGTGTATATAAATATCTTTAATATTCTTAGGATAGGACGATTGCATCACCAACATCTCCTGGAGAAGAGATTGATCTGTCTCACCAGTAAACAGGCAAATACAGACAAACAGCATGTCGAAATACCACTGCTGAAAAAGATGTAGTATAGTTTCGTTGGCATTCAAATATTAAACTATTTTTTACAGACACTCTCGTACTGTACACATTTGCTATTAGTTTGACGCACTCTTTTCTGGTTGATCAACGGCGCATAGCTCTATGTGATGATTTCAAGGATCAGACCGTCTGTTAGGGCTTCCAACTGGATTTAGGATCATGCATGCCTGTTTTGGCTTTGCCTGCTTGAATGCTCAGATGTTTAAAACAGTTCTTAATGCATGTGTGAGTATACGTACAAATATTTATATACTTTTAGAAAATTATCAGACTTATTTATGCCATTTACTACGTGTATATGAAAGTATGTTAACAATCAAGTATATTCAATAATCGATCAGTTACTGAACTTTATATCATTTTATTACAACATACCATCTCAAATCTTTCGCTAAGTTAAACTTTGTAGTCGGAGGTTCTAACAACGTTGCGACATTCATGCTTATGAATGCACCAGGCAGTGTTCATATGCAGTTGGTTACTCATAACACGTACACGATGTTTTGTATATTTAAAATAAAACATACTGTATTCTTTCTTGCGTACCATATTTTTCCAGTCACCAAATTATGTGCCTACCTGTAAATGTATTAGCGTTCTGCTCTTAATATTTATTGCAAAACAGCCATTATTTCCGTTTAGACGTTCTGATTCATAAATATTTTTCATCTGTCGCTTGAGGCTTTCAAGTGGAAAGCTTGGCACGAAAAGAGGCAGGGAATCGCTATTTTGAGTAATTAAAAGGAATTATATTAGCAAGCAATTTTTTGTAGTTGTAACATCTCATTTAAACATGCCACCAAATAACTGTTCATTATTTAACAGCAAAACTCATTTGCGCGTTTTAATAAAACACTTTTCAACTTTCCCTACTTTAATGGCCAAATTCTTAGTATTTTAACACAAGTTAATCGCCTGCTGGAGTTTGAAACCAGCTTCCAAATAAACGCTGTAAATTACTTTTTGCACTAACTGAGATTCGTTTAACTTAAACGTATATATCGAATGGTTTTCACATTTCTTGTGAAGAGCTAAATCTATATACAGCATAAAGTATTCAAACCCCAAAGTAATAATAGATTATTAAATACGGTACAATTATGATAAGTTGTTTACTTTGAAAGATTTCAATTAACTAGTTGTAAAGAATGTATTAAATTGATGGCACAGTCAAGTGACTTTGTCCCTTTCTTTACAGAGATTATAATTTTATTCATTTATTTAGTAAAATTATGCAAGCATAACTTCAACTTAATTTATAACTTTACTGACGGTAGTTCTTCCAAAAACATATTTATTAGTTGATATTCCTTCATTATATCATCTACGAATGTTTGCTAGTATATTATTCAAGGTTCTGCGACTGCTAAGTATTAAGAATAATATGGGAATTGGATGAAAGTCTTTTGAAAGTGTCTGTATGAAATAAGCTAACATAATTATGTAATGTATGAAGTCATGAGTAAAACGGGGTGTAACGGGACATTTAAATGCATTGTGTTAGAAAAGTTTACGAGAGTAAAATTATTTTATAAAACTTCTTAGTTTATGTTTGTAAACATAACTAATATTATCGAATTAAAATTTAAGTTTCCTGCCACGTCTATACAAAATATAATATAATACGATGTACAAATGTTTGAGGTAGTATCAAATGTTCATGCTTAAAATATTGTTTATGTAAAGCAGTGCTACTTCAGTTAGTCCAACTAGGCCTACATACTTTAGGCCGAATGCAACTCAAAAATCAATTGCAAAACAAAACAAAAAAAATTATCATTAACAAATGCAAACAATTAAGCGTAAAGGATTGTACCACCAAGCATTCCATTTCTATGACACATAACGAAGAATCAAGCACACATTTCGGTAATTCTAACCCTGGTTCTCAAAGTTACCTTTTGTAATACCTATTAAGGCATAGGAATGGGATATTGTCAGGCGCTGGGCGTAAGAAATATTACCAGAAAACATGCTGCCGTAACTAAATTGGTGTGTTTATCCTTGTAATCATAATTTGTTCTAGTAATACAAGCACAGGTGTCTTTCGTGGTTGTTTCCTATGAAGGTAATAGAACTCCCGTACTTCTATGACTGTACAACTTTCCAGTTTATTGTGGGCTTTAATTTTTTCGGCGTTTTCAATACATAGGAGTAAAGCATTTTTGAGGTCGTGCAGAATGATACTTAATTTCTTGGTTTTAAGGGGTATGGAAAGGTAGGATGTCGAGCGGCTGACTGGAACACTCAATAGTCAATAAAATCTGAACTACTCATCAAATTTCGATGAGATTTTTTGCCGAGTAGATATTTTATCAGCTGACGTTTATATATATATATATATATATATATATATATATATATATATATATATATATAACATTATGAGGTAGTATGCTTTACTTTCGAGTAAAAAAATTAAAAACGGTTCTTAGAAAAATAAGGGCTTGAAACCACAAAATCTACAAAAATGGGAAACTGTAATTTTTATAATTTTTAATACGATAATGTCTGGACCTCTATAATAACAGAATTTCAAAAATATTCGCGTTTTAATTTGAAAATAATTTTACTATCCGAAAATCTCTGCGCGATAGGTTTACGGATGTTAAAATTTTTTTCATACG
This sequence comes from Medauroidea extradentata, assembly GCA_003012365.1. Classification (NCBI taxonomy): domain Eukaryota; kingdom Metazoa; phylum Arthropoda; class Insecta; order Phasmatodea; family Phasmatidae; genus Medauroidea; species Medauroidea extradentata. Next base: position 243,240 of record PNEQ01004077.1, read on the forward strand.
AAAAAGCGAATATTTTTGAAATTCTGTTATTATAGAGTTCCAGATATTATTGTATTAAAAATTATAAAAATTACAGTTTCCCATTTTTGTAGATTTTGTGGTTTCAAGCCCTTATTTTTCTAAAAACCTTTTTTAATTTTTTACTCGAAAGTAAAGCATACTACCTCATAATGTTATATATATATATATATATATATATATATATATATATATATAAACGTCAGCTGATAAAATATCTACTCGGCAAAAAATCTCATCGATATTTGATGAGTAGTTCAGACTTTATTGACGATTGAGTGTTCCAGTCACACGCTCGACATCCTACCTTTCCATACCCCTTAACACTCAAAACTTTTAAATTGCGCCAAAATTTCAATTCGTGAATTAGAATTCGGATGTCTCATGGTTTGCGTCTGACAAAATGATTTACCTTACTGTTTTATGTTTATACTTAACATTTAAAAACATATAAATATGATCAATTATAGTGTCCAATCTCAGATAGTATATTGTTACTGATTTGCTTTGTCAGTAGTAGAAAATTTGCGGACTTGTTACATCTTAATGATATAGGAAATAAACATTGTTAATTTTTTATTTTATTTTCACCCACCCAGTTGGGTTTCAAGCTTGAAGAAGAGCAGATATTTCAGTTTCTAAAATTAAGCGTTTTTTTTTTTTTTTTTTTTTTTTTTTTTTTTTTTTTTTTTTTTTTTTTTTTTTTTTTTTTTAGTAATTATCTGCAACATGTGTTGCCCCTATCACATTTCTGTGGTCTATATTGTTGCTATTTGGCCAGGTTTTTATAAACTTTCTCTATCGTCTGTTTGTCCGACTTAAATTTTGCTATCGATTTTAAACAAACTTCTCGATGAGCTACAGCGTCATAAATTTTAACGCAGCTCAGGTCGAGATGACAATGCAGCTAGAGTGAACATAGTGAAAAGTCATTTATAAAGAAAATATATATAGTTTTCAAACCAACAGCCTGATAAGCTAGATGTTTTAACTTTAAAAATAGCACGGAGCTGATTGACAACGCGATATTAACTCGTTTTCATGTATGCATATTTGTTTTACTGCTCGGTACAAATATTGCTTGTTTGAAATCGACTGCAAAATTTCACACTTAAATTAATAAACAATATAAAATAATATTTATATTAAAAAGTAAATAATATACCACAGTACTTAAAAAGTATTGGCAATTAATAGTACTGTGGCCTATGAAAAAACATGGATTATATAAAACGAAAAAAAGGTCACATCCGTTTGATAATCACATGTATTTTCATAGGAAAAGAAATTATTCACTTTTTTGACTGATTAAAATGTGGTACATTTTTTTTTTGTGGAAATTGTGTGTGCTGTCAACATTTTTAAAATGAAATTTCATCTGCCTGTTCAATTTTATATTTTGTCTCTCTTTTCCGTTCGTCTGTTACTTTCTACGCGTCAAGTAACTATTCGTTTTCGTCGTTGCAATTGAACGAATTACTCTTAGATAATATTACGTTGTTGTTCTGAATGTCTCACAGTACCTAGGTTTTTTCCAACAACACTTATGCAATGGTGTGACACGACAAGCACATTAATCTTCATAAAGTCACGTTGCGGCATTGTTTCAAACACCTCATGGTAATACTGTATTTCTCATTCGCATGTGTTCAAATTATGTGCGAAGTAATTTAACAGTTTGGTGCCAAAGGTGTGTGTACCCAAAGGCATTTTCTCAGCTACGTATTACATGAACCATTTTAGATTCTTACCTTATTCTTTAAGTTACTCTCTTTATTTAATTTTTTGATGACAATATTATGTATACAGAAATATGTAACATCATTATAAAGCAGTTCAATGTTTTACCTCAGAATTATTTTTGATCCCAAAAGATTTTATATATTTTTTTTAACTTTGCAAAGTTTTTATCCTCTATAATTTATTCACCTTTCTGGATCATTAGGTCTATAGAATTATATAAAAAATATTTATAATTTAAACAAAATTATGTATGCGTGCAAAATTCATGATAATTTTCAAAGACGGAATCATCGTGGTGAGGTTTCATGTATAAATAAATAAATATTTTAAATAAAATAATTCGGTTTTGATAATATTTTGTGTAAGCTTAGGAACTATGTTTTGTGTCTAGATTCATCTGTGGCATGGCTGCTGGCGGGACAAGCATACTGGCACCATCTTACACGATCGACATAGCAGAAGATAACATCAAAGGAAAACTTGGTGTGATATTTGCCCAGTCTATGAACGTTGGCACAACGTTCTCATACGTCATGGGCTACTATACGTCATACACAGTGTTCCATGCGTGCTGTATAATAATGACTGTTATCTTCACCTTCGCAATCTTCTGGCTACCAGAATCTCCTTTGTTTCTCATGACGACAGGGAAAACTGAACAAGCAAAAGAAGTCCTGAAATGGCTGCGGAACGATAAGGAGAGTGAATTTGAGTTGGAGAGGATGAGAATTAGAGCAGAACAAGTTTTAGAGAAGCGAAAACAAAAGGTAACTTTTATGGAAGAAAAATTCCTTGTCTGTATTAATTTCCTCAGCTGAGGCCTTGGTATTTAGAAAACAAATTTCAACAATAGTTTGATGAGGAAGGATGTTATTGTCAGAATCGTGCATTTGTTGAAGAACTTATTTTGAATGGTTAACAACATTTTTACGCACATGTTTTCTCTGTAATTTCAATCACATTTATTTAAGTGACAATAACTTGTTTCTTCAACCACAAAACCTCTATACTTTAGGTATTGTTTTACTAGCACAGTTTATATAATTTTAAGTGTACCGCAACTTGTTTGCACATATAAATGTCACTTGATAAATATGCGAAAGATACACATTTCATTGATATGTTAAACTTGCGTTTGAGCACTTGAAGTAAACATATTTACTGAAAGTTATGCTTTCTGTTGAAATTGTCGACTTACATTTTCACGAATAACCTACGTAAATAGAATTTTTGTGAGTGATAATATTAACACCATAGTCATTATAAGTGGATCCTATTTAATGTTTTAAACAGACATGAACATTATCCTGTTTATTCAAATAATTTTTATTCTTTAATTTTATGAGCGTGTTATTGTAGCCAGCAATGTCTTTATCCACTGTGATTTTTTTTTGAGTTTGGTATATCAGTTGGTTTTAGTGTAGTCGTTAAAACGGAAACATGCAAAATATGACTTTAACAAGCCATTACGCGAAAACTATGAGAGATAAAAAAATTTCATAACTGCCAAATTTAGTCACATTTTGTGTCCAAAATAATAAAAAAGATATATGGAACAAACAAAAATTAAAAAAATGGTGATGAAAGTTGCGGTAGACCACGCCCTTAATTCAGTAGTAGAGACTAACTTTGGTCTTGACGTTCTGATGTTATGTTACAGAACATCAACAGTACAATTGTGAGAATAAGATTTAACGCTACACATAACTTCTAAGGTGTGGGACCACTGGCGCGAAACGAAGAGAAGAGTTGCGGAATTTTTTCGGCGGGATAATTCCTATGTAGTGGCATGCGCGGCCACCCACTGCAGGACAGGCGAAGCGCAGAGAATATTAGATGTATGCGGGTTGCAGGAGAAGCGGTGTGACTTAAGGGCGCGATTCACTTCAGTTTTCAACGTCTCTTTTTATTTTTACATTTGTACTAGATATTATTTTTCTAATTTTAGACAAAAATTGTGATAAAATCTTCCTCTTAGGAAATTTGTGTGTCTCATAGTAGGTAAACATCAAAATTTTTACTTTACGGTTTTATGTGCGCCAATAAAACCAACTGACATACCAAACAAAAAAAAATTCACATAGTATAAAAATTTTGTAGGCTATGATTTGACATATATAATTTTAAAAAATAAATGATTTTTTTATTTAATAAAAAAATGCTTAGTTGTGAAATGAAACTTTAAAAAATTCAACAATTTTGTGGAAATAAAAAAATATGTTTTTTTTGTTTGTTTTATATATGTCAAATCACAGAATACAACATGTATATAGACTGTGATTCTTTTTGGTTTAGTATGTCAGTTGGTTTTAGTGGCCTACATAAAACCGTAAAGTGCAAATTTTGACGTTTACTGCTCATTACGCAAAAAAAAAAATTAGAAATACAAAATTTTCCTAGAGGAAGATTTAACCACAATTTACGTCTGACATAAGAAAAAAACATACCTGGTAGAAATGTAAAAATAAAAAATATCCGTTGAAAACTGAGGTGAACTGCGCCCTTGAAGCCAGGCAGCGCGCACTCGTCACTTGCTGAATTGTTTTCCTTTTCTATTCTCCTCACTTCGCCTAACTTTCTCCCACGCACGGTACTAGCCCTTGGCTGTATTCGCGGGAAGTGACTGACATCTGGTGGCTAGTTTATGAACTAGTGAATGCGGCGTCAACAAATGGTTTTGCTGTTTACGGCAATGTGAAATTCCTCTTGTATTTGAAGAGATTTTTTGCGTAGAAAACAAGTTTTTGAAACATTCTGAACTTGGATGCATTCAATGTCGTCTGAAATTTTATGGCTGGCACTCTAGTTTAGTTTCGAAGCTTCAATCACTTCGTGACAATCGCAATTACTTTGCAATAGGTTTACGCGGTTCTTGATAAAGTGACCACTCGTAAAAGCCCCGTTAATGTTCTATTTTAATCCTAATTCGTATCTTTCCGCGCGTAACGACTAACAACTGGAAATATCCGGTCTCTCTGGACACGTTATTTGATGTTTGCGCGTCTAAGATAAACTGTGCAGTCGACTGGAACACTATAAATATTGATAAAAATGTTAATTCTATAAAATACAAGTATGTAGATTCTGGTTGACTTTGTTTCAGAAATGTTTATTTAAATAGGAAAGTATACGGAACTAATTGCATAGCTTTACAGCGAACCATACAATTATTAAGACACAGTAGTTTGTGTTGAATAATATGCACTAATGGCTACTGATATTTTTCAAATGTTAAATTATTATTGCTCACTTTATTCCGAATTACCTACAGCAAACTTGAAAGATTGAATGTTTGCTTTTGAAAGAGGACAAAATGAAACAAATTTATAAAAATTGTACGTTAATTAAAAAAAAAATAACTATTCGTCTCTTAATTTTACATTAGTACATTGTTGTTCGTGTCTATCGTAAGCAGATTTACAAATACCAACGGAAATTATATCCAACGAAAAGTAGTATTATTCAGAATAGTAATATAATCTACAATTTAGTTTGCGACTCTTGTTCCTGATGTTTAAGATAAATTTTAAATTTAAAAGGACCCGGGTTTGATCTCCGGCTCCGGTCACCCTGATTTCGATGTTCTATGGTTTCCCGAGATCGCTTCAGCACGGCCGACTGCTCTCCCAGGTCCTGTCGTTGTACCAAGTTGTACGTCAGCGTCTTTTATAACCTCGCTGTCGACGATACGTAAAAACCACTTACCTTACGTTGCGTTTGTAAGGTTTTTAAAGGAAATATAATTATAAAACATTTGATAGATGTACGAATCGAGTCTTATATCATTATAGAAAAATCAAAAAGCAACGGATAGATTATCTGAATTTAAAATATTTTATAACAGTAATGTTACGCGCTGTAAAAATATAACCTCTTTTATGTTACTGCGGTAGGAAACTTATTTACTAGGTATTAGCTTGATTTCTCAAGACGTTCCACATTTGGATTTTTCGCATGTTTAATTAAAATTATTTTGTTAACTGTCAATGTATATTTACGTTGTACATTCAGTATTAAGGTATACTATTTATAACTTCAGGAAGTAATGACTAAAACTAGAACATCTGATTCGCGGACATGACATTTCTATACTAAAACGTAAATCCCATATTAATTAATGTACTTATTATTATTTTATTAATTTCCAGACCTCTGATAAACAGAAATCGGAATTATCTGACCAATCAATACTTTCATGCATTTCTGTTGGTTGCTGAAATATAATCTTATCACACCCAGTTCGCACAAAAACGAAAATCTCTAATTCAGATACAATCACCACAAATGGCCATCCAGGTTTTTGATGCCATCTTTGACCTCCATTTTGTCGTAGGCTGTGCAGTGCTGCGCTCTGGAGAAAGCGACAGCTCGAACTGTTTTTCACCCCGCATCTCTTATCTCCGCGGCATAGTGTGGACAACCAGGATGTAGCGCATCGCTTCTCGTCTTGTGGCTTGTCTTCTCTTCGCTTCGCACCAGTGTGCATGCATATTAACTGCAGGAGCAATACAGCACATTAATATCAATAATTTTAAAGAAGATCAGTAAACTATGCCATAACGTTGTAGAAATATACTTCTGTGCATTTAGGCAAATTTACGGTCAAGCATCTGTAAACCGACAATACGGACAAACTTTCGTAAACAAAATTTACGAAAGCAACTTCCATATTATCACAGTACACTTCTGAAAATATTTTCAGGAATTTTCAGAAACTTTTAACAGCGTAGAAGGCACGTAAAAGATTAAATAAATAATTTTAATAATGACCTTCTCTCATTACATCATATCCCTTACTGGCTACACAGTAATTAGCAATGAAAAATTTCCCTGCTTATCTCGCTCGTAATACACTTCATTATAAACTGAACCGTTTTCGTGGGGGAAAACTGTTCAGAATATAATACCAACCAATAAAAGTATTCGCTAAATTATTACAACAATTAATTATGTTTCTAACCTGCAATATAATTAAACTATTATGCAACAAAGAAACTTACAATCTTTTTGAAATATTCTGGATACATATTGTCTACTACAGGCAACGGACCACTTTCATTGTATTCATTTTCATTTAAAGACACGTATGTAAAAAAGAAATATTTTTAAAAATCAAATTATATTTTAATACAAGATAACTTAGCTGAGAAATAAATTTTGTATGCAAGTCTTGAATTGTGCACACATCTTCGATAACATACATAAGCAGAACTATATGAAAAATATTTATTGTACTTCTGATGCACACTATCCGATAACAACGTTTCGAGAAAATAGACACTACAAAACTATTGTTACTTTCTTTGAGTTGCCTCATATGAAATTGTAAACATAATATTCTTTGTGGTAAGGATATTATTACTTAATGACTGAGTCACAAACATCCTTCTCACCCGTAAGTCAGGCGACATCCAACCAAACAGACCTCTCACTTCCACCAAGGCGATCCAGGTTCGATTCCCGGCGGATTTTCTCGGGGATCTCCCGTTTCCCCCGCATTTTCATTCCGACGCTGCTCCATACTCACCTCATGTCACCTCTCACCAGCGCTAAAGACCTCGATGTTAAGCGCTGACCAAAACTTCTTCACTCACTCCAACCAATCAGAAACGTCAAATATTTCCGTCCGTCCGTCGTAAAATTTGCAAGCTGTAACTTTTGACGGATGATGGATGAATCCGCTGCCCTCTAAAAATGGCAACGATTATTTTAACGGTTTTATTTTAATAAGAAGGTTGCGCTGTGTGTTTGATTGTATTACTTTGTTGTGCTAGTGCTTAAAATTTGTCTTTAAAATACAAAAAGAGAATTTTTGGCGTTCTGAAAATATAAAAATACAAACCTAAATCACTTTTTAGCATAGTGATTATTCAAATCAAAATGTGAATAGTTTATTTAGTAAATAATTATGTTAGCAAAATTTATTTTCAGAGAAAAAAGAAAAATTGCAATTATCAGTAGTCACATATTAATTTAAAAACTTTAACAACCTCATGAATTGGTCACTTTATTTGCGAATAACATTTTTAGGAATGTTACCATCGGCATCTCCTCATTTCCCGCAAATGCTGCCTTTCCTAAAATAGTGTGCAATAATTTATTGGACAACGGTTATCATGAAGTGTTCAGTAAGCATTCTGTGCCAGGTTAAGTAATATGTCCATATATTAGGTCAAAATGTGTTCACTCCCAGGCAAATGAAAATATTTCGAAAACTTGTTCTATAAAAGTGAAAAAAAAAAATTAAATTACAATATTTTTCACATTAAATTACGGCTGACAGTTCTGATGAAGTTTACTGTTCACATAAAACAAAGTAATTAACTCTGAAAAACACAACATACTGCAAACTAACTGTGTCAGACGTTCCACATTTAAGAAAATGTGTCATAAATTTGTATAGACCATATTTACTTAGCATAATTTTCTCTGTTTCCAGATTTCTCTCTCCGATGTGACGGACAAGAGAATGCTGAGGGGGCTCTTCATTGTTCTCGGCCTTATGTTGAACCTGCAACTGGGCGGGATTGGACCAATCGAAGCATACACACTGACAATTTTCCAGCAGGCTGGGGCAGCAATCCCTCCTAACATCTCCACCATATTGGTGGGTGTCCTGTTGATAATTGGCACGCATTTCGCCACCGTAGTCATAGAGAGGTTTGGAAGGAGGTTTCTTCTTATTGTCTCTGATGTTGTTATATGTGTGTGTCTCTTCGCTGTCGGCACATATTTCTTCCTGCAGAGTCATGGTTGGAATATGGAACCCGTTGGTTGGCTCCCTATCGTATCTTTGTTGCTGTACATCCTCAGTATCGGAATAGGAATTGGGGTACTGCCTTTCACGATCGCTACGGAGATGGTTCATCCAAACTACCGCAACTTCGTGCAGACTGCGAATGTCTTAATGTTGTCCTTGGGGAGTTTTGGATCAACGGTGACATTCATACCTCTTGCGAATGTCGTGGGCCATTACGGCTGTTTCTGGCTTTATGCGGCGTGTTGCGCCGTAGGTACAGTAGTCATATTCTTCACCGTTCCAGAGACGAAGAACAGGAGCCTGGAGGATGTGCTGGAGCAACTGGGCAGCGACAATTATATTCGCTCTATCCTGCACTATAAAGAACAAACTAAGGAAATGGAGAAAACTAATTCAGTAGGAAAAACGTCGGCATCGCAGGTTTCGGAAAATGCTTAAACAGGAAAGTCGATACAAAAAAACGTGTCTCTTAAACTCGATATGTGGCAAGTGATTAAGAGTATTATGTGTAGGATATATATATATATACACACAATAGATTTTCTTGCAAGTTTTACGGTTATGAAATTCCTATTACTACAGGAAGTTAAACACGAAGATACTGCGGCTGTTGTGTATGATAGTAGCCGTTGAAATGTTTGAAAGATTTTGTGTATGTGAAATAAGTTTGAAATATACTATGTCCATTATTGAATCTTCACAAACAGTCTACGAAAATCAATTACAACAAGAGTAAATGCGCCTGATAAAAAATGTATGTATCTGAAGCAACAAAATAACTTCACACTTGCAGCGACTTTTGAGCAAACTCTGATCTCTTCAAGTAAAACTAAGTAAATCCTGGAATGCTCAGAGTTTTGTGTGCCTAAGGTTCATTTCTGTTTATCTCAGTTTTCGCTCTTACACAGCAAACAGGTGTTTCAAAGTTTCTGAAAATAGTAACAGAAATTCGTAGTATATTCGAATGTTCAAACTTGAGTAACTCAATTACTTATGTGCTGTTACATTATCATTCTGTATCTTCCCTTCCGTTTTCTGCCCACAAAAACCATGAAGACTGGATGTTTTTTCTGAACTTTGTTAAACATGAAATATGCAGTTATTGTCACAACTAATAAATTCACATTGACAACTGTGATTCAAGTTATTATTATATCCTATAATTTATGTAATTTACACATTCTTCCTTAAATATACGGAGGTGAAAACACCGTTCATGGACACTAATTTGACGCAGTTAAAAAAAGAACCAATCTACATATCCCAATCAAAAAAATTATGTAAAGGTTAGTTGTACATTCTAATTCTCAAGTTGATAGTTATCACGTTATTACATTTTTGCAGGTTTAATCTTCAAACCAAAATTTAAGTAGGAACATAGTGTAATATTAACTTAGGCTAACCACTTCTGACTTGTCATATTATTAAATCAAACATCACCAAATTGTGATGTTGATTCCAAGCTGCTAAACGATTTCTAGAGGATGATACTGATTCTAAAAGCTGTTTTTAAATGCCAGTTGAATAAAAATACATCGCTATTAACAGTGTAACAATGTGACAGTCGTGTGCTTTCGAAGAGCTGACAACGAGGTAACGTAGGAGGGCGAGGTTGACGAATGGTAGGACCATTCGGGTCCCACCAAAGCTATCCGAGTTCGATTCCCTGCGGGCTCGGTCCCCGGATTTTCTCATCTGGGAATCGAGCCGGACGATACCGTTGATCGACGGGTTTTCTCGGGGATCTCACGTCCCTCATGCCGTCTCACTCCGGCGTTGCTCCATACTCACAGCGTGTCACCACTCACCGGGGCTTATGACCTCGATATTAAGGGGGATAGATCTTTCTCAGATCGGACTTAAGGCTTTTCTTAAAAATCAGTGGATAGAGAAATTGTTTTACTTATTTCACTTTGACAAGGCATAGTTTTATTGTTTCTTTCGCTTTTTGTAATCCACGCTGCATTGTTTCCGTTACTCTTAAGACCCCTGTAGTCGCTCCCGTAAATAAATAAAATTTTCCTAGTCAGCTGTTTCTCATTTCAAAATAATGAATTTATTTTGGTTCCAACAATTTCAGAAAATCGACTAATTTTGTACAAAGGCCCTGTCGTGACAAAATTTTTGATACATCGACTGTAACATAAGTTATCGAGAAGAAACTGTTAAATCCTATGCGGTAGGGATCAGTGCCCCTAAGTGCTGATTATAGGCGCTCAATCACTCAGTGAGGTAACTTGCTGATGACGTGCACCCAAATTACTGGCGACATGAGGCAATGTGATGGCGATATGGGGGTAACGTGCAGGCGACGTCCAGACAATATGCAATTGCGACGAGCAGTTTCAAAGTAACGTTGCCTGCCCGTGACGTTGGCATGTTACCTGCACCAATTCTGCACATACCTGGCACATCACAACACGTTGGGGCTATGTTACAGTGTGACGTGCAGACAACGTTGCTGTGCTGTTAGATACTCCGACATTGCTTACTACTTACAGTACAAGAAAAAAACGCTCGTGGCCCAACGTCCAAGTGAAAATAAACGCGTCGGGTTACCAATTACTACAGAAACAGGCATTCTGAGACAATGTCAACACTGCCAACTCTACCATTAGTACTAATTTCGTGACTAGTATGTCACAATTAAACACTGTCTGAAGTTAAAAGAATAATCTTTCTAAGTACGACAATTTAATAGCTTATTATCCCATGTTTAGTCACTTACTAGTTAGTTATTCCAAAATAATATTGTACTCTGGTTTATTCTGAAATCACTAAACGAAAGTATATTTAGGAATTATTCTTTGACTTAACTGACAGAAGAATACTTCCGAGGTTTTGTCGTCTGCATGGACCTAACGTTTATTCATCAACAGATGAGTGCGGTAGGGCAAAATGAATCATTACATATATATATATATATAAGTTACAAGTTTAGAAAGCACAAACTTTATATGTGGGCAATTCCCATAAGTTCTTTTGGGATAGAGGTCTTATAATTAGAAATAAAAAGTTAAATTAAGTACTGAATTTAATAGCTCACAAAGCTACGAAATACACAAAACAGTAATTAACTATAACTCTCACAACACAATTAATTAAGCACGCAATTAGTACTGTTCCACAGAACGTTAGTTAACTTTGACAATTAAAGCACAGTAATATAAAATTAAGACTACAAATCACAATAAAAGTTTGGTCATGTATCCAATCAACAGTCTCTCAAACAGTTACAATGTACAACCTTAACCGTTCTGAGGGAGGTTGGCTCACCATGTACAGTGCAGCACCCAGAGTGCACCACTGTCTTCACTCTTGAGGTCTTCGGTTCGACTCCCGTCACGCACCTCCTTCTTCACCTGTCGACCCGCAGCAGAAGTCCTCTTGTCTCACCCAGTACTGCTCCGAAGGTATGTGCCTGTAGCCTCACAGTAAGTAGACTCCGACGTCACCAAGACGTCTTCCTGACATCACCAAGATGTCCTCACCAGCCTCTTTGCACAAGCTTAGCACCTCCTCCGAGCAGGACCAATAGCGAACTCTCGAAGCGCTCCTTCTTTTGAACCACCAGGTAGACAGTCTCCTCAAGTAGCAAGTTACTGCCCTCCTCGACACAACACCGTCAGTGTTGTTCTCCACAGCTCGCCACCTCTGCAGCACTCCAAAACAAAACTACAAGTGTTGTTCGTCCTTCCTGCAGCCCGCTGGCATCACACAGCCTCGACACCAATCACAGCTGCCGTGTTGCCATCCGAGACGCCACACCTCGTTAGCTCAGTCGCGCCGACACAACACCTGAGTGTTGTGTGTCCCTTCTGTAGTGTGCTGGTGTTACTCAGACTCGACACCGACCACCCCTGCCGTGTTGCCACCCTCGTGATGCCACACCTCGTCAGCTCCGCCGATGTTACATCAGCCTCGACGCCGCCGTGATTCCGCCCCCAAGGCGCTGGGTCCTTATCTCTGCGCCGCCGGCAGCGTCGCCTTTCGGCCCGCCACTTCTCACGACGTCCCTCGCCACCCCAGTGGCAACACCGCCCCTAAGGGCACTGCCTCACACCACCCTCGGTCTCACTTCATCTTCACGAATCACTACAAGACTATAACAAGACTGACTTCCCGACTCTCTTCCAGACTGATTCATGTTGCGCAGTACCGATGATTTTATACGGCCCCTACAGTGACATCAATGGCTGACGAAACATGGTGACCTGTGGTCTAAAAATAGACATTACTTCGGTCGTACTTGTTGGTAATCACGTATTCGCACTGGCGTCATCAGGGAATCCCTTGACGTCTCTCGGGAGTTGCGACATAGCTGCAAAAACCCATGACATCACTGGTTGACTCACAGGGCTGACCACCCAGCATGATATAATATGCCTACTGCCCGGCCAAAACACAACACTATGGGGCTTATTCATAGTCGTTTTTGACCCGGACTAGTGCGGGATTATCGTCGGACTAATTTTTGCCTTATTCATAGATGCGGACTATGTCTAGTCCGACGTTACTTGCCGTTTATGAATAAGGTAACACTTGGTCCGGACTATAGGACCAACCCTGGACTAACTGGCACAAGATGATCCCAGGATCATCTCGGAACTATCTCACGACTATGAATAAGGCCCTATGAGTATAATTTGTCAGTTTTAGGACATTTCGAAATATTCCTTAAATGCTTGGCTGCCACCGACTCCGAAAACAACTATAATTTTATATTACTGACTTTATAAATTTGTTGGACTCTAAGTAACATAAAAATAATGTAACTACGTGTTTTTAAAACATTTCAAAGCATTTTTTTTTTCAAAATAATTTTTTTAAGTCAGTAATATTTCATGTAATTTTTTTATTTGTTAACATTTTTCGGATTTCCGGTGCATACCTTCCACATTCGTGCTGTTTGTCGTTAAGGAGTTCCGTTGAGCCCACGGCCATAGAAGAACAGGTCTGGACACTTGCCAGGATAATTGACCCCTTTGTTGTTTGGCTGTAGTTCACGAAGTTACCAAGAATATGGTTTTTTATTGGCGCTGATGTTAGGGCGGTCGGACTAAACTCCACCCACTTCCTTTCCGCTAAGATAAACAATTTATCAAAACGTATTTTTTATCAATTTATGAAGTATTTTCTTCGCTCACAAATCTAAGAAAAGGCTCCAGCAATCTTTATTTACTTTATAAATTTAACAATGGAAAAATGTGGACGGAGTTTGAGTCTGACCGCCCGGAAAACAGCGCCAAAAAGTACAACATTCTCGGTAACTTGACGAACTACAGCAAAACAACAAGGGGTTCATGCAAAATCCATTGTTAGATTGGCGAGTGTCCAGACCTGTTCTTCTACGACCGTGGTTGATCCTTCGCAGTCTAAGTCTGTCTAGAACATTCTTGACCATAGTTGGGTGCCTATATAGTCTTGGATTGTCATATACCTTCCTATATCTTAATCATTATATATTTTGTATTTGATTTTTCCCGGCGGGGTCGTTACCCGGATTTTTGAGTCGTGTGGAAATTTGTTCCTATGTAATTTGTCAGTAAATTGTTATTTTAGAATATAATGAAAAACTTTTACTAATTACGGTACGTAATCTACACAGAAAGCAGACTGTGAGTGAATTATGCATTTTAAAAAAATACTATAAAACCGTACATATATAATGCTTAGAACAAATAAGTTAAATATTATAAGCCTCCACCGGAGCTATGTATCAAACACAAAGCCTTCTCGTATTCTTTATTACAAAGTATCCGAGAAGCAAAGGTCAACGAGGCGGTATAATTACTTGGTGTCGTCTTCAAAAGTGATAAGTTAAAACATTTTACACAAGACTTTGTAACACAAAGCTATGAATACAATACAAGTATTTGTCGCAAATGGAAAACGTATGCTTTCTTCATTATTTTATAAAATAAACCGAAACTCTTATGTTGTACAGAGGGAGTGAAAGAGAGAGAGAAAGAGAGAGAGAGAGCTGAAAGCCTCTTACTCAGCAGCTTTTTGGTACATCATTGAATATCGTGCGGCCTATAAATACAATAAGACTTACTGATGAAAACCACGTTTTTGAGCTGGAACGAATAGTGGTCGATGAAACATGTTACAAATGAAGTACAATAGGTTATAACTAGAGAAGTTAGAAATCAATTCTAGTAACACGGCATTAAGGAAACTGGATTACAATGCTGTAGTTGACACAACGGTTTGTTTCTGCTTGTACCTGTAGTCCGGATACAAAAATTTTTGTTTGAAAATCATCCAAGCCTGTCAACTTCTATCTCAATATAGTTATCTCTCTCACACTCAAGGTATCTCTCACTCTCTTGCTATCATTATCATTTTACAAGAGGCCGCCGTAGTCGATTGGTTAGACCATTCGCCTCCCACCGAGGCAATCCGGGTTCGATTCCCGGGCGATGCCTTTGGCCAGTGGGTTTTCTCTGGAGTTTCCGTTTCCCCCACCATTTTAATCTGGCGCCGCTCCTTACTCACCTCATTTCAGCCCTCATCAGCGCTATAGACATCGATGTTAAGCACTGACCGAAATGTCTCTCATTCACTCACTCTCTCCATACAGATCTAAAGATGAGGAATACCTTACTAACTTACCTCAGTGTACTGATTTTATAGAAGTATACATAAAACTTCAAGGACAAATACATAACAGGCAGAAGTTTATTGTAAAGCTACTAAATGTTTCGTGAATGCAAGAAGTTACTGGTTTTGAGGCATTCTGGTATCTGTACGTATTTGATGAACATACCAAAATTATTCATTGTATACTAACTGTCCCGGCATGCTTTGAAATTGTCCAATTTAAGAAGAAAACCTGGTCGACCATTCAGCGTGTGCTCGATATTGGTGTGACGTCACCGCGGGAATACCCGCCTCGCGTGTGCCTCGTCAGTGTAGATGAGCGTGTATCAGCTAATGAAATATTTATCTGTATGCCGTATGATTCGTTTCGTAATGATAAAAACTAATCATAACTGTGTCGTATCAGATTGCAGTGATTATGGTCGTAAGACATTTATCACAGATTTACCTCGGGGAAAACTGCAAATGAAGTAAGCGTAAATAATGCAAGAGTGTGTTTCATTCACTTTCGTTCATGACAATAAAAACTGGACTTACTGTATCTATACAGCCCGTAAAATATAAAAACTACCACTGCAGTTCCCTCAGTCAAAACGGAGCCGAGAAACGTTACGTTAATTTTGCTTGGAAACTGAAGCAGTAGCAAATAAATGCTAATTTTATATCAATAACGGTTTACCTGATTTAATTTTTTTTTTTCATATGTTAATGATTGTTGAAAGTATAAAAGTAATGTTTTGTAAGTTGTTGAACATTTGTGTGGAAGGTTAGTTATTACTTTCCTACAGTGACTCATCAAAAATGTTTATCGTAATATTTTAAAGCACAACATAGAAGCATACGAAGATTATTATTCATACAATTTAAACGTAAATACTTAAAATATTACGCCGAGTTTAGTGGGATTGAGGAGTTTCCACACCGAACTCGCGACCGGAAGCACAGAGGTTAAATTCTAGACCAAGTTATCCTTATTTCGGTGTATTGCTGCTTTTATAAATCATACCAACTGAATTGTGACTAGGTTCCTTATAAAATACCACCAACGATTCCTTACCAGTTCTTTGTCTCCGAGTCATTGTTTCTGAATCTACAATGTCGTCTGTCGAGGAGACGTTACGTCCTACTACTTACTTATGTAACTTGTGCCAACAGCTATAAATTTCTGGAGATTAAGCAAAGCTTTACACTTGGTGCAGGTAGACTGGTAGTATCTATATTGATGTCTAATATTTTGGGGCGTATTTCTAACATCTGTACAAACACAAAAGTTAATGCGAACGTGGATCTGAAAACAATTTGCATCCAACTTACAAAGTAAGTACAGCAACACATGTGTGTGCGAAACAGTAGATAGCAAATTAAGTGAAAATGCACGGAGTTGGTAATATCATATATTGTACTCTTACCTTCAAGGCCACGATATTAGCATACCGTGGTTCATGTCCCAATACCACAAATCAGTAAAAGTGCAAATGGAAATGGGGTTGCATGCCCTAGAGATTCTGTGGTACATGACTCAACTGGTAATCACACAAGTGATAAAATGAACGTGAAAAGGAATTGCACAAAGTGTCTTCTCCTGCTTTAATGGATACATTAAACCTTAGTTCTATTTTTCAGCGTACTGTGTTGAAAATCCCTGGAGTGCTTCGTATTTGGTCGAGCGATAAATACATATCGTGGGCCATTGGATAGGCGAACCTATTATATTACGATCCCCAAGCAATCACAGAATCCTATATACTGTTTCGCATGCACTTGTGTTCCTGTTATGACGTAAACAATCACCATGTAACTCAGAAATAGTGGTTTCGAACCAAAGCTCACATAAACTTTTTTGTATATTTTGATGTGACACCAGTAAAAATTCAACCTGTTTACTTGGCATCGTTTATTGTTTTAATTTTCGTACTATGTTAAAGTGCTTATTGTTTTAAAATACCTTTTTAAGTACAGACTGGTTAATCATTTCAGTAATTAATTATTTTCTATCATGTATTTTAACTTTCTCAGCCCAAAATATTTGTGGATGTAGACCAAGACACTACGCCTTATGTTAAAATTTTTTGAAAGCACAACTATTTAAATTACGACAAAAATTTTAATAAAAAATATTTTTACTTTCTCCCAAGCACATACTCAGCGAGTACATCATTAGTGTTCTTCATTCGTTGTGAAAATGTTCACTGTTAATATTTTTTTAACAACTGTTTCGAACAGAGCCGTATGAGCCAAATTAACTATTTATTTATTTATTTCGTTCCGTAAAACCCATTCACATACTGTTTCCAGCGAAATTTATTACTTTTAAACCTATATTATTTAGTCACTTCTGAAACTCTGTCTCAGGCACTAAAATCTTACAGAATCAAACAAACACGCTTATGATATTTACTGCCGTAAAATAGAACAGTTGTAACTATTAGTTTAAAATTTTTGTCAAATGCAATTTAAACAGTTCCATATTATATTTGAAAGAACGGTGCAATGGGAGTGCATGCCTGGATTTAATTTCTTGGACAAACTTCATTGCGAAATAAATAACTGTTTAAGAAAACTAAAGATAATAGAAGAACATAAATTAGCAGATTTTGCTTTAGTCAACAAGATACACACACAACACAAAATTCCAAAAATACGTAATCGGGTGAAGTAAAACAAAGGACAGATAATATAATAAAACAATACATATAAAAAAACCCAAGTTAACATGCGACACAACGATGAGACGCACTTTACAGCACAAAACAAAATCTCAAACCACCACAACCAATCAGAGTCAGTCTGTTCTGCCCTACCAATCAGGATGCAGCTCATCTCCCATTAGCTGAGCAGGATAAGTGGGTTTATCCTATATAAGCCTATGGTTTTCATGGCTGTAATTTATTAACTATGGCAACAACTCCCTTCCAGCCTTAAATGCGGGTCCGGAGCCCAGCTAATACAGATACGCGCGCCCCGTCGCCGGTTCAATGATTTACAACTAATCAGTCTGGGGGCACTTGCTTTACGATACACTCAACGAGTTATGGGAACTTCTGTTCCCGGTCTTGTGACTGCACGGCCTCGGATGGCATATGGCAATACGGTGGTGGTCCCCTCATCAGTCGCACTCGTGTTCCTGAACCCTGTGCGTCTACCTGATGATGGTAACAGTGTCTAGTTCCCGGAAAGTCGTTATACTGACTGTCTGTAAAACTGCCGTGTTCTGTTTCGTCTCATCGTTGTGTCGCATGTTAACTTGCGATTCTTTTTTTTTTTTTTTTTTTATTTTCATTTATTATCTGTTCTGTGTTTTACTTGACCTGATTCCATTTTTTATAAATTTATGTTGTGTGCGTATCTTGTTGACGAAAGCATGCTCTGCTTATTTATGTTTTTCGATTTTCTTTTGTTTTCTTTTGCATTCCTTTATTTCGCAATGGAGCATGTACAAGCAACTAAATTCTGCGAGTTCCAGAGCATGCAGTATGACGTAAGACTATAATAGCTCAGAGTAAATTTCAACAAGGTTAATTACCCTATATTAAGAAAACAGCTTGAAGGTCAATACAGAGGAAGCTTTTGTAGCAAAGTCCATGGAAAAACTGTCAACATATCTCTGTTTACTGACAAGGTATTTTCATACTTGCGCTATTGTATGGCCAGACTCCGTAACGTGATAAAACAAACAAACTGCTCATTTACGCGTAGTAACACACACACATGTTTGATCTTGTGACGCAAGTTTCAAGCTATTTAAGCCCCAAGCAATGTTGCTCTTAATCCTATTGAGTGTTAAATGCATGCCGTCTTGGCACACGAACGACTACACTTGCCAGCATGACGGTGACGGTATGGAGAAATGTTTCTCAACAGTCTACGATACCAGCTGACGAAGCCCGACGTGCGAAAAATCAATGGCGACAGTACCTCGTCACAATCTTAGGTAACAACCCAGTTTTAAGGCGGGACTCTTTCTTACCTATCATCCGCGGGGGAAAGTGGGGCGAATATGCTTATGAGAACACCGTCCTGTACGCAGGGCCGCATAAATATTTTTTTCTGATGGGCTTAACTACAAGGTTACGTCATACACGGAAATAATTAATTTGTGGCGGCTACAAAATATGTTGTGGGTATTTACACTGCAAAATTTATTTTGTGGTTACCACAAAAATATTGTGGCCGCAACTAAATTGTTTTGTGATTACTATGAAATAATTTTGCAGGGACGTTTTCATGCAAGTTTTTTCTTTCAGTGTATGTGGCATTGAATTACAGTAAACATGAATTTTAACACACCAATAAATTTTATTTGGTGTTTCCGAATTAAACAATGTTATAAATTAACAAATATTCCTCTCCGTAGAAACACACCCCCCTCCCCAATTAAGTGTGTATTTCAGGTACCATCATTCGGGAAATTTTGGATTTAAAGATACAGAATGGTGCTATTTAAACAGTTTCAGTAGAGTAAGAGGGGGCTGGACCCCGTTTCACTATTCTGTCTAGTGTTAATTTCACAATTTCGTTGGGAAGGGGACTCGGGCCTTGTGCCCCTCCCCCCCTAACAAACCTACGTGCGGCCCTGCTTGTAGGTGTAAGTGCTGTGTGTGTGTGTTTGTGTGTCCAAGTATGTGTGTGTGCATAATAATTTTGAACTCGTTGACCGAATTTCATAAAATTTGGTACACGTACACAACGTAGTAAAATTACTTTTTTTTTACGTTTTTCGTATATTTTGTGTTCATTTTTTTAAGTGACGACCATAGTTACTACTTCCCAATATATGATGCATGAGGGAATGTTTACTAAAATTGTCTCGTAATTCTGCTTTGTTTACTACACAGCGCATTGATTGAAGAAATAAAATAGCACTGAAGTAATTTTTATTAGCGATTATATTACAACTTAAGGGATCGTGCATGAATACCGAGTACAAATCATGTTCTGATATGCCTACGTTCGGCTCTGACCAATGTTACACCCATGAGAACAGGAGAAATCAGACACCCAGTATGAACTGCATTACGATCAGCATTCACAGAAAGAGACACCAGTGTGCACGCAAGTCATGTCCTACTATTATCTTTAAAATATATTTCCGCGATAACAACAATTTTGAAAATTAATAAATTAGCCGTTTTATTAGCATAAACCATTGTAAGCAATGGTTGTTGAGTAGGAAAAAAAACCATTATAAGACAACTGGGCAATAAATAGCCAGTGGTCTATTAGCTGTTGTCAAAAACATAGACGGTAGATACGATTTCGGAAAAGAATAGAGTCGAATCCAGAAAAAAACACGAAAACCAGAAAATGGAACAATAACATCAAAAAATATTTACGGTATTCTTTGTACAGTATTTCTGAAAACTACTATATTCCTTCTGGAATAAACTGAATGTGCATTGCCTGTTTGTCAGCAACAACTCGTACAGGCTTTTCATTGTGGTTTTTACTGTCGAGTTTTTCTGCAACTTGGCAACAATGGAACGCAATTACGTTTGTCTATAAAAACCGTTCTATTTATAGTACCACACCATTAGAGGGATAGCTCAAATATTACGATGAATATAAGATATTTCGTTCCTTTTAGATATTGATATCTTGGTACAGAATTATTAAAATGTTTAGGCGTGAGTAATATCATATTACCATTAATTTTGCATAACTGATTCATAGTGTTATACTGAATGTCTTATAGAGACTATCTATGGCCTAGAAGACTACACACCAGTTCAGAGACTTGCGTCTAGAAGCTAGGATGAGGCGTGATTCCTTTTCTGCGTCGTACATACCGAGCGAAGGGATGCTCCTGTGTCTTGCGGGTTTTGATGAATGGAAAAGCAGGAAAATAAGTACAACTGCACATGGGCCTGGAAGAATGGCCATTGGGGTTTCCTGTTTGAAGTTACCCGTCCTAAAAACAAAACCGGCAGCTAAGATTGCATTCAATATGCATTTTTTTGAGAATTTAATAAAGTCTTAAAGTCTTTCTGAATGCCTTCCATAGATCATGGGTTTTATGTTACAGCATAATCAGAAAGAAAAAATACAGAAAATAAGAATTTTACTGAATGAATTGAGGTCTTGACGTTAGTATTTTTCCCCACCAATAGTTGCCTAGAGTCAAAGGCGTTCTACAGCCTAATGAAATTTTTCATTTTTCTAGTCCTATACAGGTACAAGTTATATTTCATTTCTCATTGCAAATTGCATTTTCGCGCATGTTCTTTACGTAACAGCAGACTCATTACAGACATATTAATCTATATTTTATTTTCTAAATTGTTGTTGTAATAACTTAGTGAATATTACATTTGTCAACATAAGTATTAGGTTTACTTCTCCATAATTTTGTATGACGTATCGCATTACTTAATACTGTTTTATTTCTTTTTTTTGTAGCGTCTTATATGCTATCTTTTCCACGCACAAATTATATTTTGTAAGCAATGTTAATAATTACTATTTGCTTACATTTTTATATTGTAAGATATTGCAATCTGTATTTGTATGATAGTGATTAAGTGTAAGATAAAGCTAAATGCCTTAACTTCGCCATTTAAATAAATAATAAATAAAATAACAATTGTATTATAACAATCTTAGTCCAAACCTTCATCAAACGGTCGTGTTGCCGATCTCACGGGAGAAGGCTGAGGTAAATGATACTATTTTTTTGTAATTTATGTTAAAGTGCTGCCTCATAACAGACAACTATAACGAAAGTTTACGATTTCTATAACATAATGCCATAAATGTCGAAGCGGGCTGAGAATAGGACCGTACGTTGCTGTGTATGTTACTAACTTAGTCAAGTATACCTTCACGATTCATATTAACACACACATACGACACTTTTATGTATTTTCAGAAATATTTACACATCATGAGAAAGCACTGGCATTTAATTTATTCAAATAGCTTTAAAATGTTCCTAGCCAGTTAAATGATTTTTCCTTTTTATGAAATAATTTACTTTTGTTTTCTTAGCAAAGAAAACAATTGCTGAAAATGTTTTTTTCCGGCTTTTTAATTGCTTACTACTGGTGACATTAGAATCCAGTGTTCATTTTAATACGTTAAAATTTTCAAATAGATTTTAATTATTTGTATGCGTGTGATTATGGTGAGATTTAAACTTCAGGTTTTCTAAGATAAATACATATAACGGAAATTTTTACCACTTTTTTTTTTGCAGTTTAATTTTCGATATTTTAGTTGAAAATGTACAACAGTGATTTTTAAGATTTCATTTCATCCCGTATAATATAAATAAATATATAAATATATTTTATTATATTTGTTGTTAGTATTAAATTTAAGTTTTTAGAAATCGGGAATTCACCTTATTCAGTTATGATTGCATATCTAGATAGATTATGTAGTTTCAGTGACTCTCATTCGGTAAAGTAGTCAATTGTACGATAGCTAGCAGTGATGTATTTTACGTACTACAGTCGTCCTTCTTTGTCACACTTAACATAGCAACGAAGTTCCTGAATAGACACAAACTTCGCAATAGTTGCTAGTTAATAGGTAATACAATAAATGTATTCTTACGAATTGAAATTTATCCAACCGCAAGTATTATTTATGTTCTTTGCTTCAGTATTTTTATTTTACGAACTGTTATTTCGAATAGGAAATTGTGTTTGTCATTTGTTACGTCTTACACGTTAAAGACAACGAAATATTCAAAACTGATCTCTTTATTGTCGCTGTATACATGTACATTTTCTATTGTTCTGAAAATTTGGCTGTATGTTAATTTCTCAAAGAATTTCAACTTACTTGAATTAAAATTTAAATACGATTACCATTTACTGTCGGACATATTGATTATTGAGGATGCATAATTATATCAACATACGAATGTGAATTTTGTAAAAGTGATATATAAAAAAATTATAAAATGAGAGAAGTAAAGCATTTTAGGAAAAGAAAATCTTCCATTTGTTCACAAAACAGCGGAATTTTAGGCATATCACACACACGTTTTACTTTCTAACGTGGAAATCAATTTTAGCGTGACGTTAATCGTGAAGGAGTGATTACCCACATAAACAAGCAACCGCAGCCAATTTCTAAACTGTCGCTCTCTCGCAAGGAGAAATAGAGTCACAAGACATATTCGGTGCAAAAACAGTCTATGCCGACTTGAATGGAACACCGGTCCAAGTTTACACAACATAAAACTGAACATTCCGCCTACCAAAAGTAACAATTTTTCTAGTGGTTTTAACTAAATTAACAAATGTGAAACAGTAGGAAACCTTCTGAAATCAATTAATGATGCACTATTATCTCTGAGGAAAGAGGCAGACTTTCATTATGTCTACAGTGATTTCGCCTTGAAATGTTCTCAAAGACACAACTCGTACTGTCCCATCCTGCCCTGTGTGGACAGCTGTCACTCGTGCTGTTTTCCACTTTAACGGGCCAAGCTGAAATCTTTCACCAATACCAGCTGATACACTTGAATATTAGGCTCAGAAGTGGTGCACTTACTGCGCTGCTGGATTGTGCAGTTACTCGTTACTCCATAGCCACCAGATTCGTTGCTGGAACTGAGAGATAAGCTTCCGCCTCTCAAGACGAGTTTCATGAACACTCGAAAGGTCATAATCTTGCAGGGCCATCAAGGCATCGCCCCCTAGGATGTTCCCTCGGGCAAGAACATCATATTCCAGAGTATTATCTGACGTGGCTCATAATGGCCTAGAATTGAGTACAGCAGAAATCTGCGCGAATAACGTTTGCAGTTTTTCAAAAGAGAACACCTGTGTGCCTACTTCACGCTTCAAATACTGCTTATCACTCTTAAAGGCAGCCTCCCACCGACCACCAAAGTGTGTGCTGGAAAGGGGATTTAATCTCCACTTTATTTTTTTGTGCTGTCTTGCTAATAGTTTGATGTTTGTTACCTCTAGAGAAGAAGCTAATGTACACTTCATTGAGATAGTTCTTTGCACCCACCAAGTTAGTCCAGCTGTCTGAAGTGTTCTCTGATGGAATACCTCGGATGGATACAGAGCCTTTCAATGCAGCAAGGAATGATGCTGCAGACAAGTCGGTCACAAGCTCTAAGTGCACAAAATTAGATCCCATGCATATAAATAGACACAGATAAACCCTTACGGGCGGTGATCTTTCTCGTTTTTACTGGAACTGCAAGGAAAGATTCTCCAAAGTATATTCCAACGTTACATAATGTCCTACTCTGTGCTAAATGTGAACTAGGGAAGTGTTTCATTAGCGGTGGCTATCAGGAAGCCACATATTCTTTAAAACACAACAAAAAAAAACACTTGTGAGCAAGCTTGCGAAACAAGCTATGAGGCGACGTGTTCCAGTACTCTCTACGAGTCAGGCAGGGTGTAAATGATGTGCCTGCATGCAGGTTGAACTCGTGACAAAGTATTACTATCAATTCTTACAGTTCACTTTGTTTATGGAGAAGGGAGGGATGTTTACACTCTTTTAATAACAGAGCATTACGCAGCCTGCCTCCCAAACTGACAACATCCTGCTAGTCCGCGAATGGATAAAGGCTTCTAAAACCTATCGAACATGACTTATCTATTTCCAAGGCTTTTATATCATTTCTGAAGTAAAGTGATTGTACAGCTTTGAGAATATATGTACGTTATGTAGGTGCACTAAGCAATTCTTCTGTCATCTGGGCTATAACAACCAAATGTGGCAGATTACAAAAAAATATATTTGGCTCGTTCAATTCAAGTCATATCTCTCTGAATGTTCCAAAATGACGATATTCTATGCAGCAAACCTCAATGATCATCAGAGTTCTGAAACTAATTGTTTTAACTCACCAAAACACAGAATGTCACTGATTTCACATCGAAGACAGGCATTTTCACGCTAGCATGCTGCACGGGCCAATTTTCTGTAGATTGTGAAAGCTAGAATGGTCCCGAAACTGTATTATCCTTACCAGGTGGTCTGGAAGTAATCCATGCGAAGCGACATCCACTGACAGGACTGTGTTCTGACAGAACATGCCTCCAGGAGCTGGGTGATATGGAGGACTGGATCTCAGCAACACGATTTACGACGAAAGTCTTCAAACTGTGAGGTGACAATTGTATCAATACTAGGAACACTGCAGAATCCGACCAATAATTCAACATCAAGTTTTTCACTCTTGAATGATAAATCTGCTTTACACATTGCCAGGGTTTAAACAACAGGGTGGCTACACACATCTCGAGTTTTTGGAATGGTTATAAACTTAATTGGTGCCACCCGAGACTTTGCCGCCAATAGGTGAACTTCAATGACACAATCACTCCTGACACAGCAAACGTAAATTACAGCTGAATGTGCCTTCTCGCTGGCATCGCAGAAGCCATTAAACTGCAAACCTGATCTCGAAGCGGAACGAATCACCTAACTGTAACCTGAGACAGTGAGGTCAAGGAGTCTTTAAAGCGATTCCATAATTGAACATTTCTTCCCCTACTGGCTTATCCCAATCGATGCCTTGAGTCCACAATGTTTGCAACAACATCATACTTGAGGTAACAACAGGTGTTACTTAACCGCATGAGTCAAACAAGTGTGCGATGGTATAAAGTATACCATGTTTTGTTTGTGGCAATTCTGAGATATTCATTTTATACAAAAAATTGTTTGAATGAGGTTTTATTTTACCCCCAATAGTTTCACAGAATCTGAACCAAACAATTGAGACGAGTATTCTGTTTCGTGTGTAATACTATCTAAGAGTTCTTAATGGTTGAATTACCACTAAGGAAGTTTGAACCCTACAGCTGCTAAGAGCTCTATCAGGTGTCTTTAGCAGCTGAGCGGCAGCGACAGCTGCAACGACAGTTACTATGTCGTATACAAGTGAATCATTAAATATAACAAATGTTGTAAATGTAAACTTGTTTCCTTCATCAATGGCGAGCTGTTGCAAAGTGCGGAGGGCTTGAAGATAAGAAGAGGCTAACCCACACATTTCAGTATTCATTTCGTAAATACTTACTATATTGTCTACTGAATTCCTCTGTAAAATTCATTGCTACTTTCTGTCAACAGAATCAATTAAAATGTTCCTGAACAGCTTACCAACATCGGCCATAACAGCAGCTAGGGAAGTTCGCAAGTTCAGAATTTCATCATTTTTCTGCATTTCGATTTTGGCTTCGGGAGGAGAATAAAGTCAAACCACTGTCCATTTGTAGTGTTGGAAGATGCATCAGAAGATACCCTTACCTTCTTACCTTTGTAGAAACATTTTTTTCTTTGGCTACAGAATAGTGAGCAATTAAATAGACTGGCTGTACAGATTCACTTGAGATAAAGTAAATGATATAGCCCTCACATGTGAGTGCCAGTTGTCCAATGCGCCACGTGTGACCCAGGCTTTCGTACTCATTTACGAACTTCTTGTAATGCGGCTTCAGCTCTGGAGCCTTTGTAAATCGACGCTCCAGTCCATAGAGTCTTCTCAACCCATCTGAAGATGGATCGTCCTAAGATACTCGGAAGAAATGAAGGAAGTCTTTAGAATAAATATACCATATTTGTTTCATGTGCCAGTGCTTGTGAAGAGATCCTCACATTACTTGTCCTCTTTTAAAATATTCTTCACTGATGGAACCTCTGCCAGTTCCCAAATCTTCTTGCAATGTTATGCCGAGAGAGGCATCCATTCCCACTAGTAAATAAATTTAATTACCTTTATTTACACATATAGCATTACGAGACATCACTGACCCAAAGGCTGCATGAAATATATATGGATTACCTTCAATTACATCGCCTGTAAACACATTAACCACTTCAGCTTTCAGCAGCAAGTCAACACATACAGGTGGGGTAAACTGAGGATTTGCTAAAGGAATACAATTTGTATTAGAAAGGTTGCTTATAGTAATCTCGACTGACGGCAAGTTACCATTAATATTGTTGAGAATCACCATCCAGGTAGACAGATATAATTTTGGTGTGTGAGATGATTTGATTTCACAAACTGCAACTCCTCTGCCTTCCTTTCAGATATACTCTATGCCAGAAATGTTTGCACTTGTCTCATGTATGTGGAGTCCCAAGTGTTGTACACACCTCTCTGTTCTAAATTACGCCTGAGCTGCATTGCCCAGTAATGCAAGTACAAACTGGTAGATCTGAATAACATGCATTGTCAGCAAAATGTACTAACAGGACCCCCATCCTTGGAATACATGAAGATGCTATCACATTCCTCTTGACCATCAATGTCTGTGGAAGATGACTCTGTCTTATCACTGTTATCTTCCTGTGACCAATAGATTTATATAATGATGTCTGTGCTGACAATATTGACATCGAAATTTTAACACATAATTTACTGCTGCATGTCGTACTTGTAAGCAATTGAAATATAATGTGTGGTTTATGAAATAATTCCTTCTCTAGATTGTTGACTTGGAGAGAAATGTCTGAAATTTAGGTAAAACATGGGTAATATTACAAACTGAACACATTTGGATACTATCACAGTCATACACTGAAACTAGAGATTTTTTTCCTGGAGTCTGCCAGTGGGTTGTTTGGTACACAGTGTATATGTCGATATCTGTTCAAGGATGGACTTTACTTCTGTGGAAGTGGTCTTTTGTAAGTGAATCCACGTGACTGGTCATTAGCAGCAATGTGCAAATGTTCTGCAGCTCTAGCTTTTCGCTCTAAAAACCTGAGGAGTTTATAACATGATGGTATGTCTTCTTCATGTGAAAACTAAAATGCCTGCCTCAGTGGAGTGTCTAGCATCTCGAGCGATATATATAAAATAAGGAAATCCGACTAAACTACTGGAAATTTCTGGGCTTCCAAAACACTCAAGATCTCCTCCACAACAGTTACTAACTTCATCAAAGCTCATTTGTCCCGACTGACGACTCGTTGCAGGTTTAAAATCATCTGGACATGTAGTGTTGCAGTAAGTCTCAAACTCTTATATCTCATTTCCAAGATTTCCAAATAACCGGATCTTTGTTCGATGACGAGTATATTTTGTACCTGCTATCTCGCTTCACCTCGCAAGCTACTTAACAAGTAATTAATATTTAGAACTTGAGTTCTATCAGTGGCATAACCCACAATTAATTCAAACAATTTAACTTTCGGAAATATATGTCTAAAAGAGTTGTATTACATCCCAGTGAGAAGCATGTTTCCATCATTCCTTACACTTTAAAAGCTATTTACAAAATTGAAGTGTGAAATTTTAAATCTAAGTTTCTTTGGGGTTTCATAAATTCTTGATTACCAACAGTAGGTTACTGTTTGTGTTTTTTTTTTTTTCAGTGAATATTTCAACGGTTGTGACCGGCGTTATATTCGGTTGGTCTGCGCCTTTGATTCCCATACTGCAGTCCAAGGAATCCCCAGTCGGCATACCGCCCCTCACTGACAGCGATGCGTCGTGGCTGGCACCGTTATATACTATATCCCGTTTAATCACCATCCCATTTTACACGTACGCCATCGATCGACTTGGATGCAAGATAACTGGATTCCTTGTCGCGGTGCCATTCCTTATCAGCTATTCAATGCTGATATTTGCTAACTCGAAGATCATGCTTTTTTGTGGGAGGTAAGATATTTACATTTTGCAGACACTATATTGACTTAAAATGTATTATTAATTAAGGTAATAAAAGTCATGATATATCCTTGCTGTTCCCATTTATCTCCTTACAGGTAGTTATTATAACAACAGTTCAGATCCAGCTGAGCATACATTGTCATGTAAATTACCCTTTATGATTGTTGTAATTTTGTTCAGAATTTTTCACTTGTGTAAGGAAGTGCATTTCGTGTTTTGCTCACTCGGTAGCATTTGCATCAGTGCCGTTAAATCGTACACGCTACTTAAACACGGTGTGTGTGTTTATAAAAGTTGTGATATTTTTAGAGTCCAGAAAGGGGGATTGGTATCACATACTTACCAATCAACGGGTAGATACAGATAAGCAGCATTTCTGAATAGTACTCTTGAGAAATGTGTAGCATATATGCAAGCTTCTGAGTAACTAACTTTATTTTAAAACTGACTCTTTCTTACTGTATGTAATTTCCAATTGATTTGAATCGCTTTTTTTCTGATAGTTAAATGGAGTATTACTCCGCGACAGGTTTCCACGAAGCAGTCGCTTGGAAGGCCTCTCAACTATAGTTAGGATTGTGAGAAGCAGTTTTAGCTCTGCTTTCTTCCAGGTGCTGGAGTCTGACCAAAAGCTGAATGTGTGTCTGATACATTTGGATTTTTCCAGGTCTTTTAGAAAAATGCCAGCTTTATGTTAAGCTATATACTACATGCATTTGTAGTGAACTGTTTACATATTTTGGTAAGGTTTAACTCCTCGAATGTATTTGTGAGGTCAAAATTCGTAGCAGGGTGTTCTGACAGCGTTGCGACATTCACCGATAATTTCTTGTGATTACACCAGGCATTGCTCATGTGTATTTGGTAACTGACAAGCCCACAAATAACATGATTTGTGCATTAAAATAAATCACTCAGTATCCCGCCTTACCTAGCATATTTTGGCATACTTTCCAGTTACCACATCCGGAGTGTGATTTTTGCCTCGCTACTTGTGACCTAAAGCTTGGTTTTTTAATCTAAATTGGTTCAAGAGAGACTGTTGAAGCAAAGCAACATTTTTACTGTCCAGGTGGGCGCAGTGGCTAACGCACTTGCTTCCCATCATGGCAGCCAGTATTCGATTCCTGGTGGGGTCTGTACTCGGATTTTCTCATATTGAATTGTACCGGATGATGCCGCTTGTCGTCAGGTTTTTTTAGGGATCTCCCATTTCCCCCTCCCCAATCATTCCGGCGCTTCTCAATCGCAAGGCCTTATCTCATGTCATTCTTTGGGGAAAGCAATATCTTCGAGCGCCCAGTGTTAAGCTAAACCGCAGCCTAGGGGGTAGGGGGGGGGAGGAGGGGACACAGGGCGGCACGCGCCCAATTTCAAAATTGTTTTAAAAATGATCATGATAATGCCTGTAAAATAACTGACTCTCGGGTACATTTTTATACGGTAGAATTTAGCATTTATTTTCATTCAAATTTATTGATTCATAAATCACGTAAATAGATTAATATTATTACTATTTTTGATGATGAGAATAATATTAGTAATCACTAGTTTACAGAGGTATCATCTCAGTTAAAAATAACACAAAATTATCGATTTTTTCTTATACGACAATACGCATCAGTGCATACTAAAACCACATTGTTTAAAATAACTTTTTAAAAATACTCATAGCACTCTTAGTAAGCATATTACAAGAATATCGGTAATATATGTTTTTTTTATATATTGTCGTAATTTAATCACATGCCGGAGTTAGTTTCATACTTTAACATACATGTTGCATATTTTTGTCATTATCTGCAGTTGCATTTTACATAAGCGATTTTGCCGAATTCAGATTTTGTGAATTATTTTCGTGCGCCCTTACGATGGACTAATCGATAAACAATATAAATTAGGTAAACGCCAAGGTTATATGTTGTTTATTCGAATACAGCGATTATGAGTGCTAGCCGTTGACTAGTTGAAAGTATGTTTTATAATTTATAAAGACAAATCCCAGAATATAACTTTATTCATACAAAATATGCAAACAAAACTTTAAGTTAACATGCTGACATGTGAGTTTGTATTTTAACTAAAAATATTAACTGTACGCAATATATCCAAAAAATTTATTGGTTACCTAGTTTGTAGTTATTTACTACATTGCGTTCGAATGTTTGCCAGCATATTCTTCAATGCTGTCTGACTGTTAAGTAATGCGAGTAGCTATAAATTTGTGTGAGCGTATTGAGACAGCGCATTAATACATCGAGGTTCTATTTAAGCGGATTGTCGGCACTGCACTAGCTAATACACCTCCGAATTGTATATAATCATGAGTTGATTATATTTGACAAGACATTTAAGATCACCGTGTTAGTTACAAAAGTATATGATAGGTTTTTAAAATGATTTCTTACAATGGCATACGTAAGGTAATAATATGATACAAAAATTTGTTTTACATTTCCCGTCTGGCAATACAACATAGCCTACATCATGAGATAGGAACAAATTGATGAAGTATATAATAAAGGTTACTCTTGAAGTAAATAGTATGAAGAGCAGTGACACATTTAGTAGTTTCCACGCTCTGAAATAAGTTAAACTACAATACTGCTATCCATATGCAACACTAACATTAAGTATAACTTAGCGTTGATAGACAAGCTAACAGGAATTTTATTTGTAAAACGAATAACGATGAATTATTCATAAATTCGGTAATTCCAATTATAGTCCTTAAGGGCCCAGCAACAGAAGGTTGTCCGTCATTGGGCGTGTGAATATGTCTGGGAAATATGCTTTAGTAAATACACTGGAATGATTGTTCTCAACATTTTCTATTTAAGGTTTCATCTATTTTTCTACATGTCGCCAACTATACGAATACAAATTTCTTCGCAGTCAAATTTGTATATCTTTTTACTAAGCGTATTACTACCGTAGCAAGCCATCAGCGCTTGCATTTATAGTAATGAATATATTATCACAGTAACTATGTTTGTGTTGAATAATTGTTGTTTTTCTCTGTGTTAAGAAACTTTTTTATGTCTAGGTTCATTTGTGGCATCGCTGCTGGTGGAACAACCATACTTGTACCGTCTTACACGATCGACATAGCAGAAGATAACATCAAAGGAAAACTTGGTGTGATATTTGCACAGTCTATGAACGTTGGCATAACGTTCTCATACGTCATGGGCTACTACACATCATACACAGTATTCCATGCGTGTTGTATACTTATGACGGTTGTTTTCACCTTCGTAATGTTCTGGCTGCCAGAATCTCCCTTATTTCTCATGACGACAGGGAAAACTGAACAGGCAAAAGAAGTCCTGAAATGGCTGCGGAACGACAAGGAGAGTGAATTTGAATTGGAGAGGATGAAAATCAGAGCTCAAGAAGTCTTAGAGAAGCGAAAACAAAAGGTAACTATTCTAGAAGGAATATTCCTTGTTTATTTGCTCTGCTGAAACCTGATTATTTAGAATTTCTGATTGACACGTATTTTGATCATTATTATCAGCATCGTTGTTATCTATGTAACATACATTTGCAATGGCAATAACTTGGAGTCCCTGTTACCAGATTACCTTTGTATTTTAGGCATTACTAAGCCAGCAGATGTAACATGATGTTTAAAAATCTGAAGGCTCCTTGAAGCCAATATTCGAAAGTCAAAAACATTAATCCAAGACAGTAGTTTTAGCCAACGTTTTGAACAAAATGGTTTCAAGTGTTATGTACTTATGAGGCACAAACACCTGCGCCGGAACCTCATGTATTTAACTGTGGCGCAAGAGATCACGCGGAAAGAATGAGTAATTCTGGACAAATATTTACTCATGAAGTTGGCAAATATAATTACCTAGGATTGTCATTGAGAATTTCATCCGTATTAGCTTTGAAAAAGTGTAGACTTTAATAAATGATTTCAGCGTTTATTTATCTATCGCGCTCACTGAACATCTAAATTTTTCGCGAATAACCTGCGCGAAATAGAATTGTTTGTTTGGGAAAATAACGACATATTCAAATTTCAGTAAACCCTATATAATGGTTTCAACAAACATAATAATTATTTAAAGAATGTATAGGTTTATTGATTTTTTGGATAAAGCCTGTATAACGTAGGTTACAGATGATGGTTAGAGAAGGTGATTTATTGCGTTAAAAATTGACTGTTTGCTAGGCTTCAATGTAACGTAATCAGTCTAACGCTTTTATTTCGTTTGTAACATAGCATTTTGTCCAATGTTACAGATGCGTATAAATTTCAATTTATTTGTCAATTAACCTAGGTATTTACTATTCTATGACCATAGTTACCACGTGCCAGGAAGAATGTAAGTTTTAATTGTCTATGTATTGAATGTATAAGGTATTGTGGTTTTGAGGCTTTAATGACTTCTACAGCTTTTATATCTATGCT
>PNEQ01004077.1:277404-295391 GCA_003012365.1 Medauroidea extradentata
TAAAAAAATCCTAAAATGACGAAAATTTACCTCATTTATGGCAATTTTTAAAAAAGACAAAATGACTTTGTTGAGTGTTTTTAAATCTTTTAGCACAGTGCCCATTACATCTAATTTCAGTGTAAATTATTTCATTCGAGCAAGCCACTTGGTTTTCGTTGTATCTATGTTCCTGTAACTTGCAAATTGTGACTTTGACTTGTCGCTATGGGAAAACTATGAGAGCTAAAAAATTTCTACAAGTGTAAAATGTAGTCACAAGTAACGTCTATAAACTAACACTATGCCAAGCTAATATAAAATTATGAATTTTTACCACTTGAACACCCTTAAGGGGGTATTCGCTCATACTGTGGGATAATTAAGATGTTGTTTAGGGATAAATGATTTAAGACAATTATGGTTAAACGGGCAATTACTCTCCAAGTTGGCAGTTACTCGGAATACGAAGACGGTTACAATATATTATAGTCATTTAGGAGGGTGAGCGCAATGTTACTGATTATTAAATATAATCATATTAAGTTGAGTGTTGCTGCCACATAATTAGATCTGGCGATCTTGCCAAAGGTGAATTACTGAGGCAGACGGCATTGACGAACGAGTATGCCCCCGCCTGGACTCGATCCCGAGCCACGGAGGAAAGCTGAACTGCTGTTGTTTGGACGAGTGCTGGCGGACGACAGACCCGGTTTACTTGTAAAGAAGACATGTTATTGGCGTGCTTGTCCTCATTACTGCGCCACTGTGAAGGGGGGGGGGTGAGGTGAGTTGCTGTCTTCCGTGGTTTTTCAACGCTGGCCTAGTTGCTGCCGAACCTCTCTCGCTGTCCGGCAGTCCGGCTTGCCACACAATATCATAACAACGTGTGTTGAAATCCAGCCAAAAGTAAAGTTTTTCCGCAATGAACCATCATCTCTAACGATGGTGAAGCAACACACAGGAAAATATAGCATTTTACTGTGTATAAAAGTACTTATAAATATACATATATTATTACGAATAGAGATGTGTGTTATTGGAAATTTACTCGAACTGCAACGAAAGAGACGCACATATGCAAACTTAAATATTGAATTTGAAGTTAATATTTATTTCGACAATGACGACAGTGGACAATATACAAATGACTATAAGTCAACAGACAGCATTGGATAGTCGTTATGCAGGTTTCGTTAACAAATGTAATGGTGTTTGTCCTTAAATCCAAACACTTCAATTACAAAGTTGCATTGCGCCAACATGCAAAGTTCTCTTGATAATTATTTACTAATTTGTTTGTTTCTATAAATTCGGAAAGCAATTGTGTGTTGAATATTTTCTAATATCGAATGTCCGTGTTAGTAATGAGATTTTAATTATAATAAATAATCTGATGTTCATAGACCAAAATTATCAGGTAATAACTTAAAGAAAAAAACGAATATACGGACCTAAAAATATGTATCATCTTTCTAATAACTTATATATTTTTGTATCTCAATTAGTGTAAAATTACTTTCTCAGTATATCCCTCACATATCATTATATTTATCGTAAGTAAATTATAACATTGTTATAACTCTACATTGAAGCACAGAAAATTATTTATCAAAACGTTTCAGATGCAGTAATTAAGCGACTGTGTGGTTTATCAGGATTATGTACAGAAATAAATTAGAATTTTCCTCCAAACGAATAGTTATTGTTGGCGTCTACGTAGTTTTATATTTAATGCGATAATTTTTGGGTACACCATTATGTCGCCCGTCCCCCCCACCCCCCACCAAACTCACAAATC
The DNA here is from genome assembly GCA_003012365.1 of Medauroidea extradentata. Lineage (NCBI taxonomy): Eukaryota > Metazoa > Arthropoda > Insecta > Phasmatodea > Phasmatidae > Medauroidea > Medauroidea extradentata. Next base: position 279,185 of record PNEQ01004077.1, read on the forward strand.
ACGGGTTTACCAGTATCACCACCGTTCATAAATTTTTTGTCAGAAACTTTCATAGACATACGCACAACTCACTAGACGTTCATCGTTGACACTTCCTCTTCCAACAGCATCAGTTGTACCACCTACTAGTTAGCAACTATGCTCCAACAATAAGGAGATGTACAATCTACTTGCTAGCAACCAAGCTACGTGTTTCTTAAATTTATCTCTCTGTTCTCTATCCTTGTAACTATTCGTGATGAAAGATAGGCTAAATTCTTCTCCAGGTACCAGTATACCACACTTATGCCAAATTTCATTGAGATCTGTTCAGAAGTTCAGTCGAGAAAAGTAACAAACAAACAGAGTTATTATCGTATTCATAATATTACCGTACAATATTGTTATTTTTTCAGCTAGTTGTTTTCATTGACAACTGGTTTTGTAACAAATGTTCGAGGGAAAATGGAGGTAGGTAAGTATTTGAAAAAGTATTTTCATTCTGAAGTATTTCTTCTGAGAATGAAGATTCCATAAAACTGATTGTTAACTAATATCACGTTAATTTATTAACTATATTTGAAACTATTTAAGTCACTTTCCTTTTTGGTATGAAAACTGTTATTTAAAAGACGGAAATTTGTTACAGGTCAATCGTCGAGCATAACTATCAAAAACCAAATAATTTTTAAGTTAATCGTGGATTCTTCAAACAAACTTGAAAACCTCATATTTTTCTGTGGGCAAAAGCATTCGATGAAACCGTGTAACTGGTTGAGAAACCTGACATTACGCCTTCGCTATTTCTTAGTATTCAGTAGTATTTAATTATATAAAACACTGTTTACCATAATTTAACGTTACAAATTCTCAATTGCAGGCTTCATACAACGCAAGATGTATTTCATGCAAAATTTTATTTCTAAAATGTAATGCGAGTATGTCAGATAAATCTCATTCAAAACGAGTTTAGAAATGTTTACTTCAAAATTCTGATTCTTGGTCCCGGGTATAGTTTAGAGTGTTAAGGTACCAAATATCCATGCTACTGAGTGTAATAATACTGATGGATGCACACTGTAACTTTGCATAACTCAGCTCACCAAAAATTAATGAATTTATTTTTAAAATATTGCAGTAAAATGCATCATAATTACGAAAAAAACGGAGTACATATTATCGGCAATAATCACTTTCCTAACTCTACATACGTTAAAGTTTATGATTTACCTTACAATACAATGTACAGATTTCATGACCAACACAGAACTACTATAGATGGTTCACTCGTTTGGTTAAAAATTACCTCTTGGGAATATCCTTTCGTAAATTTCGTGCAACAGTTTACCGTGCAAGGTCAGAGTAATGCAAGAGTTCATTACTAATCTTGCATCTTATAATCTCTGATCATTTAATCCATAGTTCGCTTCAAAATATGTTCACTCCCAAGCAAAGGAAAAAAAAATATTGAAAAGCTATATATAGAACCATCGAACGACCTATAAAAAGGAAAGCTAAAAATTTAATAATTTATTTAAAATATATACACAATAGTTTACGAATAAATTCAGTAAATTTTAACAGTTCTGTTTACAAATGCTGTTTACATAATGAAACGTCAGTAAGACTGCAAAATAAAACGTAATTCGTCTTTGATGATGTAATATCTCAAGTTTACTTAAGACTAGTGGTAGTACCGAGTAATAACACATTACCCATTCAATAGAACAATGACACTTTTATGTACAACCATTATTAATATGAACTAATTATATTCTGAATCATTGTTTATTCTTTCAGAACAATCTTTAATATTCCGGGACATCTACAATATTTCCCAACATTTGTGATAAATCGTGAAAATTCTAGGACCTTATAGAACATTCCAGAATACGCCAGCACTCGATATCTAGCTGGCCCGTTTTCGGCACCCATATGTCCAAATCCAACCCGTTAAGCTGCAAACCGAAATCTTCTCTACCTGTGGTGGATGAAAGGATATCATACTATGTAACCCATAAGTTTCTGAGATGGCTGGTTACGGTGCTGTAGCGGCACGTACAGGGAAACCACAACGGGTTTTTATTTTACTTATTTAAATATGCCGACTAACGTTACATGAAACACGCTCTTCATATAAGAAGTGCTGTCAGTAATTATTGAAGTTATACGAGATTATAACAAACTGTTAAGCTAACTGCAGAAAAGCGTTTCCATGTACACACACATGTGTATATATATATATATATCTTTGCTTCCAGATCTCTCTTTCTGAAGTGACGGACAGGAGACTACTGAGGGGGCTCTTCATTGTTCTCGGCCTAATGTTGAATCAGCAACTCGCTGGGATTGGACCAATCGAAGCATACACGGTGATGATTTTCCAGCAGGCTGGAGCAGCAATCCCTCCGAACATCTCCGCCATATTGCTGGGTGTCCTGATGATAATTGGCACACATTTCGCCACCGTGGTCATAGAGAGGTTTGGAAGGAGGTTTCTTCTTATTGCCTCTGATGTTGTCATGTGTGTGTGTCTCTTCGCTGTCGGCACGTATTTCTTCCTGCAGAGTCATGGTTGGAATATGGAACCCGTTGGTTGGCTCCCAATCGTCTCTCTGTTACTGTACATCCTGAGTATGGGGATAGGAATCGGGATACTGCCTTTCATGATCGCTACGGAGATGGTTCATCCAAACTACCGTAACTTTGTGCAATCTGCGAATGTCGTAGTGTTGTCTGTGGGGTGTTTTGGGGCGACAGTTACATTCATACCTATTGCGAATGTTGTGGGACATTACGGCTGTTTCTGGCTTTATGCGGCGTGTTGCGCCGTAGGTACAATAGTCATATTCTTCACCGTTCCAGAGACGAAGAACAGGAGCCTGGAGGATGTGCTGGAGCAACTGGGAAGCGACAATTATATTCGCTCTGTTCTGCACTACAAAGAACAAACGAAGGAAATAGAGAAAACTGAATCATCGGCGGCTCATGTGTCGGAAAACGCTTAAACAAGAAAGTTAAGAGAAAATATGTATCTTAAGTTAAATTTGTGGCCAGTGATGAAAAGTAATAAACATATGGTGTATATTTTTGCTTGTTTCCTTTAATGTTCTACAGTAAGACAATTTCCATTATTGCTCAATATTAAGGAAGGTTTTGGCTGCTATGTGAACTAGTGAACGTTGTAATTTCTTGAAGATTTCACATATTTACGTAAGATAAATAAATAAATTTACTAGCTCAGAAACATTCTAAGAAATACACTTACCAGCTATTGATATAAAAGTAGTACTTATTAAGGTACCAAATAACTTAATATATATTTTCATCGCTTGTTGTGCAATGTCCGAAATCTTTAAGATAAAGGACGCGAATTCTGTGGCTTCAGGCCTTCGCTTGTATAAGGTTTGTTTCTATTTACCTCAGTTGTCTTTCCTACTTAGATAGAAGTGTTTACAAATTTCTGAGAATCGTTACGGTAATTCATAATATATTCTAACAGTTTTGTCCAAAACTTGCGTAACGCTATGTTATAACACTGAACCGTCCCATGCATTTTTGTACCATAGAGAAACCATGAAGACTGAATTTTTAAAAAGATGGTATTGTAAATATGTATTTAGTGTCGTAACTAATAAATTCGCTACGAAAAATGTGTTTCCTGTTATCATTGCATGTGATTTGCCAATATATATACATTTACTGTATATGTGGGAACATACAATTTATGGCAAATAATTGGATGCAGTAACGATAGAAAGGAATCAAATCTCACATAAGTAATTCCGAAAAAAAAAAAAAAAATAGTGTTACTTAGTATTATTAGTATTTCACAGTTATTGCGTGGTTTTTATTTCTACGTTGGTACTTCAAACCAGCCACACAATAAAAACTGAAGTATGATTTGTATTGATGATCAGTGAAACATAACAAAATTATGGGATAGTTTCAATTTGCGTAAGTTTTTTTTTTTTTTTTTTTTTATATAAAACTGCTATGTAAAGCTGCCGATAAAGCTAAATGGTACGTAGACATTCAAGGCAAGGAAAGTGAAATATTTTTCATATTATACCATGACAGTTTTAAGGTGGGTTTTCAATACTGACGTCCAATTAGTTTCGCCCTTAAGGTCATGTTCCTCTGTTTATTCTGTTTTCACGATAAATATTTTTTAAAGCCTAAACGAGACCTGGTGTTAATAATCAGTTTGTCACTTTTGTTTGAAACAGTTTTTACCATATTGGCTACTTTTTTCAAGTCGGTATATACTGTCATTTTAGCTAAAGTATGTAATATATGAAATTTTGTTTAGTTGTCATATTACTCGAAACCGCATAATTTACTGTCTTGAAAAAATTTAACTTTCAATGCATAAAACTTATTTTAACAAAATTCCAAAAGATTTGTGATGTATGCTGTAGTTTAAGTTTTAAAAAATAGTGACGATAATCACAAAAGTAATAGAAACTAGGAAGCAATACATCCGAGTAATTTTTAACATTTTGGTCTTATAAAATATTTCTTTGGAAATTATGAATGATTTTTAGTATTAAACCAAATATTGACTATACATTGTTAAGATTAAACCCTAATACACTTAGGATTTGTAAGTTTCCGTCGTCTTTTATACTCCCAAATGTTGCCTCTTCACTGCGGAGAGTTAGGAGAGGTTCAGGATCATAATCATCATTATCTTCGTCAGTACTTTATTCATAACATTCTGCAAGCATATTAAGATTCCTTATCCGTTGTCAGATACCTGCTATCACCTTCATCTAAATCATCAATGGAATAAATATAATATTTTTCCTTTTCATAGACGACACAAGTTTTTTTATTATCAAGTTCGTCATTTTAAGGCGAGAGTAAAAATTTTATTTTTAAAATACTTATATATATAACTTAAACTGAATTTTAGAAAGTTTTATTACCTCCCATAGAAAAGCATCCTCTCAAAGTTAGCGGAAAACAGCAGCGAGCAGTCCAAGATGAACTGTATCGCTAATGGATACCAGGCTATCTTGCATTCCAGTCTCTCGATGGTTTACTTATTGACGTAGGCATGGTGACTATCCGAGACAGGCAGTATATAAACGTGATCCATGGCTCTTCGTTTTCTGTCTTAGGCGCAATGCTGACAGGAGATTCCTGCAAGTACAAATGGGTAACAAAGACGGCGACCAACCATAGACTGTCCCCGCCACGAATGTTAAGATGTTCATTCTAATACACATGAAATTGCATTGACAGCATATGTACGCAGGTTTCAACATGTGTTATCACTTTTAGGAACGAACACGTACATGATGATACAAAAGGATAACACTTTGAAGAACAAAACCAAACAACGTGTTCTGCTTATGTTCCTCGACAGCATCAGCCCACACGAACCATCTCACTAGCATCAAATAAGCACCAAATACGTTTATACTTCTGCCGAACATTTTCCCGCTTAAACTCCCTTATGACACTTAAATTAAATTAGAAAAACTAATATGTTATTGAGGGCACCATACCAAGGGTTGTGTTGGGGAGAAATAAGTCTTCGTGCCACGTTAAAGTACGTATTTAATTCGATTAACCTCTTTCATTTAAGAGTTTGACATTACGCCACAACGTCCACTTTGCTGTGACTACAAATAAGGCCCAGGCGAATTATCTGTTAGTGGAAGAGACAAACTTAGAGCATTTTTCGCATGGGCAGCTATAGCTATATATTCTTCTGCAGAGTTAGCTCAACAATCGGCTTGGTAATTGATGACTGAACTATCACTCTAGTGTACAAAGAGGTATTTGAATTCAGCAACTATTATCTTCTAAGAACAATACATGCTAGTAAAGCCGCGGACGCTCTGCTAGTTGGATAGTAAAATGCAATTACATATTTTAAAAAATCAATCATAATAATTTTAATTCAATCGTTTATAGTTGGAATCGAGTTGACAACGCACCGTTGGCAATAGGTATGAACCTATTCGTTTGCCATATGGCAGACCTGCTATTCGATAAATTTTGAATGAGAGTTGGCTCAACGTTTGCATTACGTTAGTATAAGTATCGTTGGCATCACGTATCCTCATCATGCTAACAACTGGAAAAAAATACTATGTTGACTGACTGTTTCCTGTAAGTTTGTAAGCATACTGTTGATATTAAACTTTAGCAACTCGTTGCGCTGATGTCTAAAATCATTTAAGACTGCTAATAGTAAGTTGTAGTGAAATTAAACTATTGTCCAACATGTATCTAAAAAAATAATCTTGATTTAATTAAAGGAGGAGTCGATCCAAAAATAATAAAAATTTAGTTCTGATTCATTTTTAACATCACAATGGTTTTTTGAATGTAGGCAATAAGCTGTTGAAGATAAGGTTGGCATTTAATACATAATTTTACGTTCAGCCAACATTGTAAAATCAACAGAATCACGTTAACATATCAAAAATTAGAAATTGAATTTAATAAACATCGATTTAATATAACGAAAACACAAGTTCGTGGCATATTGAAATGGATAAGGTATCATATTCCGAAATCGCCTGTCAATTCCATCTCTCTGCGGGACGAATTTTTTGAATTAATTAAGGGGGGCATTTGTTGAGGGGTAGTGTTGGTAGTGTAGGGGTGGTGTGTTTAGCAAAAGTAGTATGAATATGAAATTCTATGTCAGTTTCTTCGGTGTAGTTGTGTACACCATGATTGAAAGTAGTCGAAAATTCTTACATATGTAACTGACCAGAAAAATTTATTATTTTTTTAACTATTGACTGATTTTATCAGGAATTGAAAGGAATGTAGCTAATTTAGTAGCAGTGTGAGTGGAGACGACGAAGTTCTGTAGGAGATAAAGTCAGTGTAGTTATAATAAACAAATATTCATCAAAAAGTTTTTTTTAATAATTGATTGATTGATTTCATTGGAAATCGATCGAATATAGCTAAGAAAGAATTCACGTTTAAGTAGTATTCATTAATAACATTTAAATAACATTTTAAAATTATTATTAGGATACTTTAAAAAATCTATTAATTTTGCAATTAAAGAACAATACGTAGTCTCAATCGATGGCCGTTACTTCTCAGAGTCATTTAGCTGATATGTTAAGACATAGATGCCATGCTGTTTTAGTGAGATTTATAAAGTAAATAAATTTATTAGACGAAGGAATAAGAAAGTGGTGGTAAAGTTGGGAGAGGGGGTGTAAGGGGTGTAGTAGTTTGAACGGGTTATAACACGAGTGTCAGCGAGAGGGTAAAGTATGGGGGGGGGGAAATTATTCACGTGACTAACAGCCAATTAAAATACTCACTGGGTAGGTAAGGGAGGTGAAGGGATAATAGGGGAGGGGTATGGTGACTTAATATATACATGTAAAAAGTGGTGGGGGAAGACAGTGTGTTGATGGAGCTCGTCAGGGTAAGACGTATCGGTAGTTAATTTAATTAAATCATTTTAATAAAAAAGTTTTTTATAGAATAATTTTTTTTAAAGTTTTAACATAAAATTAATTTTATTAAAATTTCCTTTATTACATATGTGCGGGGTTAGAATGGAATGCGAAATCGAAATATTTTCGGAAGCTTCGGAAAAACCCCAAGATGGCGGCCAGAAACCATATGGCGTCCGGAAACATGATGGAAGTAATATTTTTTTCTGAATTTTTCGGAATTTTTGATATTTTTCAAATTTTTGTACATTTTAAATTTTTTTTTTGAAAATTTGTATTTTTTTTTTTAAATTTTCGAAATTTTGGAAAATGTTGGTAATTTGACACTCAAGATCAAGGTCATGGTTAAAGGTCAAGGTCATCAAACATGGCGGCCTGGGCCGTGACGTCACAACATGGCGGGTGGTACCACGCTGTGCCACACTCGGACTCCTGTGCTGGAATCGGCTTAACCTATCTACTGTCACCGCATTTGTTTATTACATTGTGCTTTATAACATGCTATTATTATACATGCTCAGAGATGTAATGACCTATGTCAATTTCATTGCTGGCTTTGTAACTGCATGCATATTATTGTACTACTGTACCTTGCTCTTATCCCGTATTATATTGTCTATGACATTCAATAATAATATAAAACCCAAAACTGACAATTCACTGCATTTATTTGTTACATTGACCCTTATAACATGATATTAGTATACATGCTCAGAGATATAATGACCTATGTCAATTTTACTGCTGGCTCTGTAACTGCATGCATATTACTGTACTAGTATACTATCTTGGTAAATGGTACACTACTCACCCTTTACATTTTTTTCTCTTACAGAGGTTATAAATAATTCATATTTTCTAAAACGTTCTGCAGTATTACAAACAGCGAAGTAGTTTTGTCATCCCACACTAAACTTTCTAAATTATGTAACATGTTTAAATCATACAATCAATGTAATTGTCAGTAATTGTATCACAGAACGTGTACCTACCAACATAATTGTCTGCGGAATTGGTTGTACCGTCTCCATAGTATTGTGTAATTTATAATCGTGAGTTGTGTTTCCATATCTAGAACCGTTACTTCAGTGCAATAAATATGTAATTTAAAGGGACAGATTAATACAGACGATAGTTTCCTTCGCAAATTGCACAAACCGTTTGTAGTCGCTGGTACTCGTCTTTTCCTTAACACTTATGTTTCTAATCATATTACAGTAATGCATGTTAAGATAATGTTACATGTAACGTGCAACGTAGTTTTCAAAAATTGCCTACAAACTATTTATTACATTAATAATTTACTTACCAAGTTCGGTTTTCTCTGCAACTGTTATGCGTTCTCGTGCAAAGCTTTCCACCACTTCTTCCCAACTTTTTTAAAGATCTCTATTCCTATACTGTTCACATGACGAGTCCCGAATTGCAGGCCTCTTTTGTATCTCAACACAAAAAATTGTTGTTACAGTAAAAAAATTGTCGCAATTTATGTCTACAAAACAAACTTTATCATGCACTGATATAAAAATTATTAACACAATTTAATTTTTCGGTGAACTCCGCCCCTTTATATAAAGTGTGAATATGTGGATTCTTTATTTGCCATGAAAGAATGAAAGAATACGCAGGAGTTTATCTGAAAGTTTCAAATAATGAGCTTTTAGGAACGGGGTCATAGAAAGCAGAAATTGTAAAAGAACCCTCTAAGGTAAGTACATTCGAGGTATTTTGACGCCAATACTTATAAGGAACTGTGGAACATTTAACAGATAAGTTTTCAATTGCCAGTACGTTTTTGAAAACTGCAAGGGTATGATCAGAGAAAACTAAAGGGAATATAAACCATAAACAAACAGAGTAGCCTATTCTGTAGTCAACATGATACACAAAAACATAAAATTACATAAAGAGAATTAGGTCAAATGAAACAAGGACAACCTAGACACCAACAAGGCAGGCAACCCAAGTTTGAGGTCTGATTTGACACACGGACAAACATATAAAATATGTTAACCATAAAATAAAAATAAGACACACGGACGAAACAAAACACAGTAGTTCTCAGACATGAACATAAAACAACGTGCGACGCAATTGTGAGACGAAACAAAACACAGTACTTTTCCAGACAAAAGAATGACTTTTCTGGAACTAGAATATATTCCCGTCAACAGGGAGAGACACTCAGCGTCTGATAACAGGAGTGTAACTATTAATTTGGCGAATTTTGTAATTGTACCGCCCCTCCCCGCAACACAAGGTGATCCCCGGCCTGCCAGCTGGCTTGGCGTGACCACCCGGATAATTTGGGGGGAGGGGGTGTTCTAAGGGAAGGACTTAGTGCATTCCAGCCGATTAGGCTATGCGCTTTTCATAGTAAACGTAAAATAATGGCCATGCTATCCTCCGATCCCTTCGTGAAGAGATAGGAGGACAAGAGCCCGCGGTGCGTCTGAGTGCTAGGGGTATAAATTGCAGGAGCGGCAATTATACTCCGGCGGCCTTGTGAAGTGATGACGTGGGGAAGCAACAGTAAACCTGCGCCGCACTGGAGGAAACCTGCTATTCAATGCTTATATAATTAACGCGCCCGATTGACGCAGAAGGAGAAAAGGACTGGTTTGTATTAGGTGTGATGCCCTCGCCACATGGTCAGTTGTGGCAGGAGTTTAAGTTGGTGCTGTTTCAGTTTCTGCAGGCATGTCTGATGTAGAGAAGCTGACTTGGTTGGCCAGGAGATGAAACAACGGAGAGAACCTACCACTGGGTCTGTTGTTTGGAACACCTGAATTGTACTTCCTTGGACTGCCAGGTTATCTGGAAGTTCTGACGATGGTGGTGATCTTCGATGATTTATGACTGTTGTAGAGGTCGAGATGATGCCAGGTCCGCAGTCTGAAGAGACATGGCGAGTTGACTCGGTCACCGACGTATGTGGAGAACTGGGTGAAGGTGAAAAATGCTTGAGGCACTGAGGCCAATGTCCCTGGCAATTCTCTGGTCTGCATGTGTGCTTCTCACGTTAACATCTTCCTTTTCTTCTTTGCACTAACATGCTCTATGGTTGGTGTCTATGTCGTGGTTCTTTTGGTGTAATATGATACTGTGGTTGCAGTTGCATGGAAACTATGTAAAACTATACATTGGCTACACTTGTTGGATAAATATTTACAAAAGATTAAGAATGTGAAGCTTTTCATATTAGCATTTTGAATGACCTGTATGTTCAGCGAGGGTCTTGGAAACACAGGAGTGTTAAAATATCAATGTTAGTTGAGTGGAAACTTGGCACTGTATTTGGTGGCTTAGGAGCCGAAAGAAATTTCGGACTTTTGTACCTCCAAATGTCTTCGACATTGTAGCAGCCCAGTCAACTGACGAGAGGATTTGGGTGGATTACTGTAGATTTATATAAAGCCTGTTTCAATATTGTATGCATGATCGTATCAATGGAGAGTTATTTGCATAGTGGAGTTGTACGCACATATTATCTGGGTACGTGTGCTACACTTCGGAGAGCCTTTTTTAGCATTACTTGTAGCTTTCGCATATGCATTTTAGCTTCATAGCTTCAGGCTGGTGATGTATATGTCATTATTGGGTGAATGCAGGCTGTCTACAGGATTTGACCACTGAACTTTTTACATTTAGGAGTGGGTACATCTTAGCCATTTTGGAGTAAGCAGCAGAGACTTTTGTTGTTATACGTCTACGCTAGGTGAGTTTTGTATCTATGTGTACACCCAGATACTTTACAGAGGATTGGTAGTCAATGTATATCCCAAAAAGCTGTGGTTTCCTATATTACAGGATATTCTGCGATTCGCAAAAATTATTGCTTCAGATTTTGTTACGCTTATAGCCGATCTCCAGTCTGTAAACCATTGTTGAAACATGTCGACCATAGATGAGGTTGTAAATCCGTGGGTTATATATAGGGAAACTTCACTTACCTTGTTCAGCCAATGGCAGACGAGCTTATAATTAATTTTACTCTCTTTAGTTTTTTTATAGATATCTACTTAGCAATGGAGCATTAAAAAAAATAATAAATCCAGTCACTGCAAGGGTTTTGAACCAAAGGAGACAGAGAACAGATTTTGGTTAGGAACAGTACTATCGAGATCCCGTCTGGAAATGGATGTCAGTTGATAAATTTTTGTAGCTTCGATCACAGTAAAACAAATCCAATTATTTGAAGGAATAAATAATGCCTACATATCAATAAATCATGGAGTGATCACGTGTCCCGAATTAAATAAGTTTCTGCACAATCAGGAGAAATCGAACGAGGTTTTAGTTAAACAAAATATACACTCACTTAACTTATAAAGCAAAAAACATAGTGACACGTTGTCAGATTTATTGTTTATATCTGTGTCAAGTCAATGTATTGAATACTTTCCTGCAAATCGTTCAGCAGTTGAATAGATTAAATAATGCATTACTCAGTAACGGACAGTGTATACAGAAAGAAATCCTCATACACATATTAACATTAAAGTAAGCTCTTTATTTAATGAATCCTATATTTCTGAATCTGTATGTTGTAATGAGTAGAAACGTAACTGCAAGATGTTGCACAACATTTTACAATTATTTACGTGTCCATGTTTTGTGTTGTTTTGGTTTCTTGTTCAACCACAAAAATAATGAAATTAATTTATGTTACTAAAGCGAAAGAAACAAATAATGTAAAATCAGTTTGTTGTTTCTTCTTTCTTTCGTAATATTTTGATATGTATCAAAAAATATGTTTTTCTTTATGTTCGAGAGTTTTTATATAAACACAGATTATTTTGTTTACAACTTTGCCAAGTAAAATTATGATCTGTAGCAGTACTTTCGGTTTAAAAGTTGTAAGTTTAAATTCCCTCTCAGAACATTACCATAATTCACACACAGACATTAAGTCATGTAAACTTTAAATAGTGACAGTATTTATATATTTTTTATTAATTTTTTCTTACATTTGAATATAGTGACTTACTGCAATGTCATTATTTTAATTAAAGCTTCTGTTCTAAACTAAGAATAAAAAACGTTACATTTGCCCTGTAGTTTGTGATATATGTTAGAAAAACGTATTTTTTTCTCATTGCATTGCTATATTTAAAAATATGAACATTGCATAAACCAAATATTATTACGTCAAGTGACCTTGCTATGTTCTATCAGGGAGAACCATCAGTCCTACAATATAACTCTTGAAAACAATAAGTTAACTTCAAAATTTCTGTTGGAAAATATTTTACAACGATAACCGCGTAACTACTCCTTATGGCTAGAGACGTGAGAATATTGGATTGAATTCAATATCTTCAGTTAATTCACATTTAAACCACCTCTATACATAAAATTTAACACTGACATATCAAACTGCTGCCCAAACCACTACACCTAGAATCGTGAAAATTTTTGTGGGGGTTCCCCTCAGGTCGTAGGAGAGCACTAAGAAGAGATTGTTCGAAATTCGACCTCTAAGATGATGAAAAGGTGTGAATAGCATTTCTGGATAAACGTAGATAGACCTCGAACCCGTCGACATATCATGCCATAACTCGCCATGAATACAGCCAAGTTGACCACAGGAAGCCATCAGAAAACTTCCAAGTCGCAACCGAGGCTCTGTAAGTAGCTTCTGTTCATGATTAGTCCAGTGCAGATGAGAAATACTCTCATCGTTGAAACGTTCTTCAGCTCTGAGATCGATTTATATAACAAAAATATATTTGCATACATAAAAACTAATATTATTTTTAACCATACAAGACTTTCACATTCACTCCTTGACATAATAACTTTTAAAGAAACTGGTTGGGCAGTTATTAATGTAATAAGGCAAACCAAGTTCTTAAAGATTAAATTATTTTATGCACAACATATTAAATTTTTACCTTAATTTCGATGATAATTTGTATTGTTTTTTAATTACTGTTGCTACTGTAACATGAAATGTTCAGACTTTGTTCAAATTATATGTATTAGCAACCATAATCCATCGTAAACATGCATTTACATTTAATTTAATGAAAGCTAAAATTTTATCCCAGATATGCATGGAACGGCAGTTTGCCTTCCTGACACGAACACAGTAAACATACCCGTGCTCAAAGAGAGTGTATATTTGGTCTCATGTACTTGCTAAATGTAGCGCCGAATATTTATTTATTTTAATTCTCGCACTGACTTTTTATGTTTCCTGCGTTGAAGGAGTTTCCCAATAATATATAATTCCATACATTCAGTACGAATTGAACATAATATTTTAGGTATTGACATATGCATCATTTAAAAACAAAACCTTGGTAAATGAACTAGTTACATAGTTATTATGGGCAAGTTGACAACATGTTATACATCTGCCTGTATCTTTAGAAGAAACATTTTTAAAAATAAAGAATAACTTTTTTGACACTTTTATAAGTTTCCAATTTAATTGAAAATCACGACGAAGAAATGTTGCGCTTGGGCTTATACTATATCGACGAAAGTTGATAGATAGCTATTTCCTATGTCTCCATGATCGTACGACATTTCATGAACTACTCCACGTTCACTCCACATACGCGCGCCGGATTTTCGCATGTGGGAATTGTACCGGTCGATGCCGTTGATCGGCGAGTTTTCTCGGAGATCTCCCATTTCTCCCGCCCTTTCATTCCGGTGCCGCTCCATACTCACCTCATATCATCCCTCACCAGCACTAAGGACCTCGATGTTAGGCGCTGACCAACATCTCTCACTCTCACTTACATGCGCGCAGTACGTGTACAAAAGATGTTGCGTTAAGAGAGCGTGGTAGATAATTAAACGCTGAAAACACCAGTTTTTTTCGAAGCCAATAGGATAAAATACTCAATGACTATCCTACATAATGGTACTTGCCAACTTCATGAGTAAATATTTATCCAGAATTACTCATTCGTTACGCGTGATCTCTTGCGCCGCAGTTAAATGCACGAGGTTCTGGCGTCCGACATTGTGCCTCATAAGTTCATAACACTCGAAACAATTTTGTTTAAAACGTTGGCTAAAACTATTGTCTAGGATTGATATTGTTTAATTTTCGCAAGTTGGCTTCAAGAAACTTACAGTTATAGATTAATGATTTTAGCTTTGAATCATGTACCACGCCCTCTTAAGTCTCGTCCACACTTTCAGACAACCGGCCAACTGTCTACAGACACAGTTTCGGAACAAGTATCGACGTGTAATTGTGTCCGCACTAGTTAGACAGTGTTTGTCGAAATGGTGACTGAAGAGCACTTTTTTTCCTTGACACCTAAGTATTTATGTTCACTTCTAAACTGTGTTGTTAAGTTCTTGATGTTTTGTCAATTTCACTTATGCACACTTTGAAACTTTTCGCTACCTCCAGAAACGCGTCGTGCATTATATTTAGATTTGTGTAGTCTGTAACTGTAACCTTCCACAACAATGGGCGGGAATGTAATTTCTCGATCAGTTTCATCGTCAAATCTTGATTCCGCATGGCCATACACTAAATAATAAATATTTCAGAGCGAATGCATCATCGGTCAACAATTCTTGATGCGCCCTACGTATGTCCCGACTGACAACTGCGAAGGAAAGTTGCGGGTTGTATTCAGTCTCTTGTCAACAGACACGTGCAGACTTGAGACAAAATACTTGTATCTTGTCTCCGTGTTTCCCATTCGTCTGGGAAACAGAAACATTGCATTTTGTCTCCACAAACACGCAGACTTGTTGACCGACTGCCAGCGGACTAGCTGGAAACATGGCCAGATATACTCTGTTTCATATAAGTTTGGATAAATTTGACAGCAACTTATGGGCAGTTATTTGTGACGGTCCTATTTTATTGATATTTTATATATACAAATTAATGTAGTTTGGGTAAATTATGATGATTGATTGTAATGAAGGGGCCTTTATTGTCATATGTAACATATTGCCATCCATTTTAACTTCAATATTGATTGTGAGGGGTCTGTGGGATCCTATGATAGGCCAGTATAAAACACTATAAAATATGACTATTACTAATATTATCACAGAGGTATCGTGTCTAGTATCGTTTTAACCTGTGGAATGTCACAGACTCGAATATGCTAGTAACATTAAGATAATTTTATGTATAATGATTTTAGTTTTTAAGAGTGATAATTGCCCGCCGGTCTGGCGACAATAGAGCAGATGATGCGTGAGCCTTACCACATGCTGTGCGAGAAGAGGGGCGCCCTACCTCCCCCTGTCCTTGCCATACAATCCTCTCTCTTTATCTCTCGCCTACACATTTCTTCTCCTTTTCCTCTTCCTCGACAGACCCCGTGTAACTTACGTAATTTTAACTAGAATTATATTAATTGAAGATAGCAAGTAGTAATTAGGCTAAGTGTTTTATTTGTAATTGCTGTGAGAATGTGCCTATGTTTAATTATTTTAAATAAATACGGAGCTTCCACAAGGGATGTACGCATGTTTGGGCCAGGTCTTCGCTCTGATTGGTCGGGGGAACCTACCCGCCCCCATGAGTCCGGCGTGGCGGGAAGGGGACGCCGCCCAGGAAAGCAAAGATGCGAGACGCGGGGCACTGAGAATGAAGTCTTAAGACGAGCCGGGTGTGTGTGGACTCGGGAGGACAGGTGTCGGGATCTTCGTCGTCGGGTTTGTAAGGACGGTGGACAGCGAGCTCGGGGTCACCGGTGGGTGGACTTTTCGGGTGATCGCGGCCGGTACCTGCAACATAATTAACGTCGTGACCGATCAAAAGCCGCCGGAGGAAGCGCCTATTA
>PNEQ01004079.1:9649-25367 GCA_003012365.1 Medauroidea extradentata
GATGCATTAAATAATGAGCACAGCTCTCGGCGCCGGCCTCATGTAGGCTACGCCTGTGCAAAATTTACTAAATAAAAAAAAACATACTAGCAACTTTGTCACGCATCCGTAGTTTGCTATACAACGTCCGGAGATTCGTAGTTTACACCCCTAGTCCGTAGAAACTACGGAGATTCCGTAGATGTTGGTATCCCTGTGTATATGCATTTCATCTCGCCCTTATGGCAACTTTAGTGTTTGTAGTCACTGGTATGCCTCCAGGCTGTTAGGTGCCTCTGCAACAATCTACCTGGGTAGTGTAATACAAGAGAGAGAAATTGCACAGATCAATTGACGGTTATTATTGCCCGGTCATAGGTGAGTCAAATGCCTGGCTTGCCAATGCATCATGTGTTTCGATTGAGTTGGGTGTGTCAGCTGTTTATTATGAATGAACTTGGACTGGGATTATCAATCAATCTTCACTATTGTTTTCCTTTTATGTTAAATGACTTGTCAATGTTCTAAGTAATGATGCCCGGTGAGCCACACATATTTAAAATTAACTATAATATAAAATGTCGTAAGTTCAATTGTAATGCATAATTAATATTTTGACATATATTTATAAAGGGTAACTAATATACTAATTTTATATTTGTACTTTTGTTGGTATTGATACTGAACTTATGGAGAGTTAGAGGGCCATGTGGAATTGGTCTTTGAGTTAAATTTGGTACTAGAGGATTGAATTAGGTCTCATTTTGATCAGCTTTTTATTTTCAGGATTTTTACTCAAGTAGGTTTTCTTGATATTTTTGATAAGAATGACGTAATCGCCGATTTTACGTTTTGGTTTGTTGTCCATTGTTTGTATCTGGCCTCTTGACATGCTGGTGCCGAGTTGAACACGTGATAGGCTTCAGAATACTTGGTTTTCCCGGGGCCGGCATGAAGTAGTTCGGGATGTAACTGCCGTTTTAGTTCTGTGTTGTATCCATCAGCGAGTGACGTTTTTCCAATTTAATTTATTTTCAGTCTCAATAACCAACATTTGCTCATTCCTTAGTATAATTAATTAATGTTTTGGTGGCCCGAGTCGGCAATTTTAAATTCGTGGCAATGTGGTGTATAAGATATATTGTAATAATTAAGAGTTCCCTGAGGCCAAGGTATGCATCTGCACCCTCGCGAGGGTGAGCGGATGCACTGCCATTTTTTCACTGTCTTTACAATCGCCTCGTGGAGGAAGGGTGGCTGCGGCCACATGTGTCGGCTCACCGGAAATTTTGTAATAGTCTTGCGAGTATCTGAAATGGTGAATTATGGAAGTTCAATAGTAAAAAAAGTTGTATTGATTAACGAGTATTATTGTTATCCATCCACGTGTTCTCGAACCTATATCAAATATTGAACCCTGAGATAAGAGACTTTGTCGCCGCATGTGACGCCGCAGAGATATTATTCTGCTCGGTCAGTACTTGGATGCTGAAGTTAAAAGATTACGCTGGTACCATTACAAGTTCCAGTAAATTCATAAGACCCCTACAATTCTCATAAATTTTACGGATAAATCGTGAAAGTTGCCAAGGCTGGAAATTGCCTTTTGAAGATTGCCACCGATAAGCTTTCAACTGTAATTTTCTCATTGGTTAGTCGACTTACTCAATGTGACAAACTGTTGAATTCCTAGTAAAAACTAATTTTATAACCACGTTTTTCAAATGATACATGATTAGAAATGCAGTTTATGTTGGTAGAACTGAGCCAAACTTTTAGCACTATAAAAATGTGCATTTAATTGCTGAACATCTAAAATTTATAGAATTTTATAAGTTTATGTAAAATCAAAGTAAAGCCCCTACCATTTCTGTAAATTTTATGGACACAACATAAAAGTTGGCAAGTCTGACAGTTATATATTCTTAACATCAAATAATGAAGGCTGGCAAGATGACACCACAATTTCATTAAGGAATGTCAGTATGGTATCAAAAATAATTTGTTTGCAATTTACAAATATTTAAAAGTGGCGAAATAACACACAACAGGCAAATAAAAGCCACGAGGTTCCTTTCAACATAATTTATAAAGTGCAAACTAATTTTGTGGTATTCTCTCATATACACTCCAACATCCAGACCACAACGAAACAATAATATTTTCAAGTTACTTGTGGTAAGAATTTACATTCTGACTGATAGAAGGAAATTACACACACATGTTAAAGAAATTTGCCCTGGAACATGTTACAGTATGTACCTCCTTGGACTTGTGGAAGTGGGAAGGGACGTGCTGCCTAGAGAGGCAGTGGATTTCAATGAGTCTCGCAGCTTGCTGCTCATCCTGGCTGTGCTTGAAATCATCTACCGCTTGTAAGTACCCCAACACCTGTTGAGCTCCTGGCTTGTCTCCGTACTTTTCTTTGGTATCCTTTAGTCCAAACATTGTGTACCTTATCACCGCTGCTTTTGCTGTTACAAAATAAGAAACAAACACGTACAAGTCCCACTGTTTCAATCTCATCCACCAGCATTAACAAACCAATTATGATACACCCTGATCCACAACTCTCAACCACAGAGCCTCTGAAAGCAACAAACTTGAATAATACAAAACACGTGAACATTGACACTTGTTCATACACGTAAGAAAAAAAAAACATACCAATGTCATCCGTCTGGAAGTGGCAGGATTTTATGACATCCCGATGTTTCCAGCCATACCGAGAGCAGTGACTGGTCACCAACTTTGCAAGCTCCATGGCTTCGAGACTGGTATACCAGTCACACACGACTCGTCGCAAACCTCGACCCCAACCTGCACATGTAACCCTTCAATTACTGTTCCATCAGATGCATTTCCAGCCATAAGTTTCACACATAATTAACAAACAATAATTTGTCAAATTATTGTTTTCAGAGACTAGAACTGACTATTCCAATAATCTTGTTGACACATTTTAGACAAGTTGTAATTTTATACAAATTAATTTCACAGTCAAATATACTGTGTGTGTGTCTATGTACACGCACCTGCACACACACAAACACATACACACAAAACTATTCTCAGAACATGTAGTGGAAGTGACCATGCTCCAAGCACAACATGCTAGGCCTACAGCCACTTTATGAACTAAACCTACAAAGCAACAAAAATGATACGCAAGTTACTTTATTAATTTCGTAGGTATTATAAGAGCTCTCAAATAACATAAGACCTTTGTAGTCGAACTCCGAGGATTGGGCAAGGAATCGGGGAGGACTCTTTTGAGTAATTTAGGAAAACATTGGAAAAGCAAAATCTGCCAAATGGATGGCCTGCGCAAACTGAGAATCAAACCAGGTCCTCCTGAATGAGAGTACAGTAGTTCCCCACTGCTCCACCTCATTTCAACAGCTGTTCTATTTAGCTTGGTCACTACTCCACTTAAATTGTTCAGTAATAACTAGAATAATAATTTTAATATTTATAAAAAATTGTAACAATTATAATAATTTAACAAATACAGTACAATAATGTATAACAACATAGCTTAATGTAGTAAAATTGACAGCAAACACAAATAAAAAATTCAAAACCGATAATTAAATCAAAAAGCCAAAAATTATTTAACAGTTTTTAGTTCAACCAACTCATACACAAAGGTAAAAATTCAAAACGTGTAATAACTACAATACAATGCCAATCCATAGGGGCAGCCTTCAAAACTGAATGCATAACAATTACAGTAGAACCGTGATTTTACGAGTCCTCAATTTTACGAGGCAGTGATTATTCTCGACCACTGTGAGGCCTAACCCCCATTTTACGAGACAGCGATTTTGTGAGGTAATAATCAGTCACCATGAGGACGCGTAAAACCGGGGTTCTATTGTATTCAGTTTAGTCACTGAATCTCACCTGCATTTGGTGCTGCCAGCTCTGTAGTGAATTTAATGAAGAGGAACAGAAAATCGAGCGATTTGCACACTGTCTTAACTGCATTGTATGCTGCCACACGTAATGGTGTATTCTCTTTCTGGCGAGCACACATTGCCAGAACAAACACAAGGCTGGATGGGTGCGCAGAATATCCATCGCTGTACGCCTATCCATAACAAATAACTATATTAGTCAACACACCCCAACTTCACGCTGGTACAAGGTACAATTGAATTGTAATTGATTTTAATTTAATAATTTAAACATAACCTACACATCCTGCACTAGGAGATCCCAAACTAATCGATACAACACCCTGAAACATCGTCAATCTTTCGGAGGCACCACAGGAATAAGAAACTTGAAGTTTCTGTGCATACTTTAAAAATTGGAATAAATAGAATGAGAAAAATCATGATTTGTTTCTTTAGCAAAATTTATCTCCTTGTGAAACATAAGCTTTCCCCCAACATATGCTATTATATATCACCCTGTTCTCGTAGTCTACTGTCAGATCCACTCACAACACACCAATTAGGTCGGCACTATCAGAGTTTTTCCCCGAGTTAGTATGTGCACATCATGGCTTCTTACCCTGGAATACGTATAGCATTTTTTTATTAAAAAAGAAAGAAAAAAAGAAAAAAAACCTTAAAAGGAACAGATCAGAATTGAAGAAAGTAACTTTGTAGACTACTAACAATATCACTTTTGCCTTCGAATAAATACAGAAGTGTGGGAACCAAATGATGTTATTCCATACATGTAGTTATTTTTGTCTTTTCATTGCACAGAGATTTTTTCTTTTTGGGTGGCTGCACCAAGTTATCTTGCCTGTGGACTTAGTTTACAACCTTCATTAAATAAATTTTGTACTTCTAGTCCATTCAATTAGAGGTTTGTAATAACAATTGACTTTACTAGGTCTTTGTTTGGCCCAGTTAAGAAGTCAACATACTAAAAGTCCTGGGATCTATGATCATTGGCAAACGTTAATGGCGAAGAGAAGGTTAAGTTTTCTGGTTTTTTGCTTATCTATATCTCGTAAATGGTGAAACGTATATTGAAACATATCAATAAAAAATTGAAGCCCATTAAATTTCTAACAAGAATGTTTTTCATATCTGCAGTACTTTTAACAGTTATAAACTCGTCAATGTTGTCGATTGGAAATAGAGACCCCTCGGATTTTATTTGCCATGTCTTTTATCTCTCTGATGTTCAATTGGGACAAATGACTTCGGAAAAGAAGTTACGGATAATCAAATATCCTGTATATACTTCATTATTTTTTCATTTAACTGATCAAATCAAAAGTTAGAACAATATTAAAAAAAATAAATCTGTATCCCAAACATATGACACAAAACAGACCATTGTAATGTATCATTATAGACAGTTGCATACACTGTAATAAATACCTAGAGGAAAAGGTATAGCAATTAAAAGTAAAGTAATCTAACCCTGTTAAAGCATCCCCAATAATTACAACTTCCTGGTTATAATGTTGCCTTCATTTTGTCCCCAAAACTATTTTATAATAGAAAACTACCCTGTTGCAAGATGTTCCCTTTTATAATACTGAAATTCTTATGGACACGTCAGAAGTGTTATTTATAACAGGGTTCCACTGCATTGAATTACAATAAGCTACATGACACGTGTCAGATAATAAAAAGATGATTGTTAGTAATAAATTAAATTCTTAAAAAAATTATTAATAACAAAAATCATATGAATCAAGCAAAATAACTGTAATAATATGTATGATCAAAAATACATCAACTTTTTTTCCCCCAAAGGGTCCAGGCTGCAGTTTGTATCCCTCATTGTCTTCTTCTACATTTAAACCCTCTTCGACCTCATCATCCAGTTCTCCTACAACTGTTTTTATACACTTTGATGAAACCAACTTTGCTCTTCTTGAATGCTGCTGATGTATCGCAACCTGTGAACACATGTAGGAACATGCTGTCTTTTTAAGCCCAAGTTGTTTCATCCTTTGTCGAGTAGACGTTCATCTTGATTTCCCGCAGCCAGGTTTTATTAACAACATTTTTCAATCAGAGGGAGTTTTTTAATTATAACTGCTAGATCAACATTTCACGAATGACAGCAACTTTGGATTTATCGACTGAATCTGACTTGTCTACTGCTGTTGTAACAATCAAAAAGTTAGCATCACCTGCTGATTGTCGAACCTCAATCCCATTCTCATTGAGTTTGATTTAAGTAGAGTTATCAGTCTGCTTTTATGATGATGAATGCAGAGGAAATGATCTGGCTTGAAACTGATTTCAGTGTTCAAATTATAAGTTTACATCTTTATCTGGTGGCATTGCTCCTGCTTGTTTCACTTTCTGCTGTTGGGTGAATTGGTGAAGCCATCAAATACAAATGTGCAGCTCCTCCCAGAATAGGGATTTTTGATGAAACAGATGCATTAATCACAAATGATGAAAACTGTGCACCCTCTTGACCAAATCACTGCAAGCTTAAGAAATCCCCCAAACATAATGTCAAAGTTTACTGGGTTCCAAATATTTTCAATACGCCTTGTATGAAAAAGATTGTACATAGCTGATATATTTGGCTTTCTCATTCCACTTTCTTTGAATAAGGCTAACGGGACTGGGGTCAACTCGTATTCCAAACATTTCTTTTAAGTCAACATCCATTTTTTTAATGACTGGAGATTCTTTGAAAAAACACAAAAGGTCCTATTAGAAATGTGTTGTTTTGAATCTCGATTGATCACAAATGTGTTGGTTTGAATCTTGATTGATCAAGTGACAAATGACAGAGAGAGAGTCTGATTTTTTTTAGACGGTTTAACATTGGCTATTGGGGTACCATCTATTTTCATTATTACCCCCTTTTTTTCCAATTGAAACAGCTTTGTAGCAATTGATGGTTGTGATATCTTCCACCACTCAGTAGCTGTCAACATAATTTCCTTCAATACAGGGAATGGCTGCTAATTCACCAACAACTATTGTATTACCAGTAATGCAAGTCTGACTTGCATTGACATGTTTTTCAGATGAAATGAGAAGGCCACAGAACTCTTCTATAGGCCATTCGGAATAAAGTGAGCACTAAAGATTTAACCTTTGAAAAAAATCACTAGCCCTCACTCCATATACATCACCACTAACAAGAGTTACTTTACTGCTTGTATGGTTGGTAGCGATTTATTGTACGTAGTTCCGGGTATTTTCATATTTGAATACAACATTAGTGAAAGAACATATGACGAACTCAACCTGTCTGTATTTAATACACTTCAAAATATTTACTTATGATCTTATTGACATTCATACATACATTATAATTAGACTCGATTGGCGAGAGAATTATGTGACGCTATCGTCGACCTCGAGTCGCAGTGGTCGATACAGCTTGCTCCGTGCTTCAGACAGTTCAAAACTCCACCAACAGGTGGCATCAGAGTTAGGTTCTCGCCACCAAATTGCATATTTGGTTGCATAATATGCGTACGTTTGCCCGTTTTGAGTATATACACATTCAAAAGTATTGGAAATTACTTTGAGTATCATTGCAGAAATGATGTGAAACCATAGGTAACTTGTATATTATGTTTTACGTTCGCAAGCCTAAAAACAACATACTTTTTATTTCACATGTTAAGAAAATACGTTAATTATTGTTTCTGAAGTGCGTCGACGATGTTCGTGGCAGTATAACTGAACGAAACTTGAATTATTGAATAGCGTGTGTCATGTCTGTTGTAGTGGCGGTTTTGCGTTACAAATTCAAATAAAATATGCCTTCATTTACGAGATGCGTAACGGCAATAGTGCGTGTTGTTTAGATTAGTCGATGGACAGAAACCAGACATTAACTTGCAGGTATTTATAACTAAGATTATTTATATCTTACATTCAGCCCCCGTGCATTTAATGAGTAGATATTGTAGCTAAAATTTATCGGAGCAGTTTAATGTAGTTGTAAACATTGCACGACCGTATGTAAATAAAAGCACGTGGCATTATTTGTGTTTACATCTGCGGAAAGATATAAACTGGCAGGAAATAGAAATTAATCAGGGCTTTTTTGAGTGTTCACTTTATTACGAATCACCTATAGTGAAGCACTAATTTCATGAGTTGGACTCATCTCCACAACCCACTTGCTTATCACACTTTCTGTAACTCCTCTTCAATGTGTTGGCCAATTGCATTAGCTTGGCTCCAACTTTTTTTTTTTTTTTTTTTTTTTTTTTTTTTTTTTTTTTTTTTTTTTTTTTTTTTTTTTTTTTTTTTTTTTTTTTTTTTTTTTTTTTTTTTTTTTTTTTTTTTTTTTTCCCACTTTTAATGGCATATAACTCTAAACCACATTTAATCACACAGTAAAAATTTACAATATAAACCATCTTTATTTCAAAGTTTTATCATCTACTAATTTCTCTGAGTCTTCTTAACAAAAACATACAGATGACAATTTATTTTCCAAGAATGTTATAATGTTCTGTCAACTTTTCTACAATCAATGTAAGCCTAAAGAAGAATTGTACCTGGTTTCTGTCATTATAAGATACTGTACACTCTATAAATTTGACTTTTAAATGCTCGAATGTAACCGTTATGATAAATTAAAAATTTCAGAGAAATAAATTGTTTTGTTTCCTGTTTCACTTCTACATCTACATAGATAACTTATTTTTTGTAAATGGCAGCAGTGAGTTGTTCAATACACTTCCAATTAACTCCAAAATTCAAAATCAACAACATGAACATGAAACTGCCACACATATGCAACCTGAAGCAAATATAAGTTTTTAGCACATACAACAGATGCTTGCAGCTTACCTTCACAATGTGGGCCACTACAGCATCAGGTGTTTTCGTATCATCAGCAAGGAGCTCGTTGATTGCAGTCAAGTTGTCACGCACAAAGTTGTTCTGAAGTAATCGATCACCTGGTTGATACAGTTGCAGTTCTGAGCCATAATGAAGGAATCTCTTGAATTTTGTCTCCGGGGATGTCGCCATTGTGGGCTTGAACCAACTACGCGACACCCACGGAACACTGCTGGACAGTTATAGAGTAGTATGTAAGAACAATTGGTACAGAAGTAAACTAAAAATAAATTTTAAACCCCACCCACATTTACTTACAGACTGTTATGATTATGGAATTCAAAGCACTCCTCTAGCAAATGTAGAAAGTGATGAAACAGAAATATTTTTATAACAAAATAACAGTATTTTCCTGTTGGTGACATTACTTTGTGCTAGATAACCATCAGGGAATGTCAATAATTGAAGCATTTATATGAGAAATGAAGTATTGAAGCCCATCAGAAAAAAAATATACAATGTTAATATGCATGTTTATCTAAATGTCAGAATGAACAAAGTCATACATTTCAATACTGCCACTAAACTTAAGGCTTCTAATGCAATCAGTGGCAGGTAAGAAAGAAGGGATTTGGGATGGGGGGGGGGTGACCCCCCCTCCACCTCAAACATAAGTCATGTGATGTTATGAAGGTAACTGTAAATGTGTATCCAACATGGTTTCGAGAGTTTGGTGTCGTTTATTTACGTTTTATCGGCGTAAAAATGCAGTCGTGTTGTTGAAACTCATGTCGTGCCTTCCAGAATATATATTTAGTCATGTTGTGTCACCAAGACCTCGGTTCAATACCTTATAATAAGTATGTAGCTAATATTTACTTTTTACTAAAAACAGCTGGGTTAAGGAAAACAGTAACGTGGCAAAACATTGTTTACATTTGTCGTTCTGAAATTTCTACGCAATTATACTACGCAATAAAATGGTAGTATGTTCTTCTTAGTTAATATATTCATAAGGGACCAAAATAACCCAACATAGATGTGATTACTAAGCAATTATTATCTTGCCTCCCATTATTATTTCAAATCTCCTGCGCATATTTCACTAAAGTCATGTGACACATGTTGAACACACAATTTCGTATGCAGATGTATAGAGAATACTCCATCTACCCTATATTTTCTCTAAGGTTAAGTGTGAAGGCTTATTAACAATGCTGTGTCATATCAGAGAACAGGGTACTATACCTACATTAGGGTAGCAACCAACAACAAAAAACAACAATTTTTACAATGATAGGCCTACAGTGCTAACAAGCACCTTTTAATGTCGTCCGAAAAGTCATGTTTAGGAATTCATAGATAGCAGGCTAAAATCCAATGAAGAAGGCATTAATATGTACCGGTATCAAAGCTAACTTTCATCCACTAATAATATCTTAGCAAATGAATCAAATAAGGAAAACAGTTAATATTCACCAAATATTACTTTCAATCACTCGTGGAACAAAAGTATACGTTGTTCTAAGAAAACAAAGTGATAAATTCAGTATCTGAAATAACACAAACCAGCTGCCAAAAAGATTCACAAACTGGTGGAATAAACTCAGCCTTTAATGTTTACGATCCTAATTCCACTGTAATTGAAAGATAATATTCACAGTCTTATTTGGGTGCCAACAGAGTTCACATTTGTTTCACAGTATACCTTCTCGAAATCAAAGAATTAAACAATAAATAAATATAGACCAATATAATATATCGTGGCCACATCCATATTCAACAATTGACAACAACAATAAAACTTTGTGCGCAAAATAGTAAGACCAGTTAACAATAAAAATTTTATTAACAAAATAAATATATAGTAGTAATATAGCAAGTAAAACTGTCTACGTTTTATATTACCAACATGTTTAAAAGTATCGAGACGTGTATAAGTGTGTCACCCACTGAGTGAAAACATGACACAAAGCACTGTGGCAATTTCACAATACTGAAAACAAAAAAATTCCGTATCTGCTTAGAGCTTCAATAAATACATGTTTATCAAAGGTTAAAATTTAAACGCACTCCGTTAATTTACCTCAAATATTATCACGCAATATTTTCGTATTGTTCAAGATGTCAACAACAAAATGCAAATTGACACCACACCATATCCAAAACTATTTCTTATAGAGTACTCAATATATTACAAATTATAATATATAAATATATTTAGTTTTCTCTTAATTTTTTAAGTATTAGTAAGTATATAAATGTCCAAATAAACGTAATAAAACATATTACAAACGTTATTTTGTATTCGAAAATACTTCCTTAGATGTTATACTACAGGTGAAGCACGGGGTGACTATACTGCGCAGGCAAATACTTGAAGCAAAGATGTTAGGAGTTATGTGAAGGATACACGTGGTCATTGCAGTTCATAAACATTGTTTCCACCATAAGAGTCAATGTTGAAGCAGTGGTCAGTTCAGTTGTATTAGAAGGAATTAGTGACCACAGAATCCCAGTAGTTGAGATGGCCACAAAACTGATGACAGAGGTTAAAGAGAGGGCTAGGGCAGTTAGACAGTTTAAAAAAGTAGATCAAACTAAAATAAAGTTATACTTAAAAGAAAATTTTGAGACATGGCCTAGGGAGGAAGGAATTGAAGAAATGTGGGCAGGTTTGAAATAAATCTTAATAAATGCGGTTCAAAAGTTTGTACCCATAAAGAATGTGGGAATGGGAAGAGACCCACCTTATTATGGAAGGGAAGTTAGGAGGCTTAAACACAAGTGTAGGCAATTGCATGCTAAAAACCAAAGGGTAGAAAGTAAAAGTATGAGAGATGAGATGAGGAAATTAGGGAAAGAACTGACACAGAAAATAAAAGAGGCGAAAAGCTCGTATATGGATAAGATGATGGAGGAAGGGCAAAAAGGTAGTTGGGATAAGCTATTTAAATATGTAAGAAAGGTAAGAGGAAGTGAACAGAAAATACCAACACTAAGAAGGGAAGGGGGACAAGAATCCGTAACTGATTAGGAGAAAGCAGAGGTGTTGCAGGTACAGTACCTAACTGTGTTTGAGAAAAGCAAAGAAGGTAGGTGGGAAAGTAGGGAAATTATTAGTTTTTACAATGATATATGTAAGATAGTGATGGGGGCACTGAGAAAGGTACTGGGGCAACTCAATGGTAGAAAAGCAGAGGGACCAGATGGTATTGGAAACGTAATGTTAAAGATGGGGGAAGGAGAGGTGTGCAGATACCTACAGGTAATTTTTAGCAAATCACTAGAACTTGGTAAGTTGCCAGCAGAATGGAAGACTGCAATAGTGGTTCCCATTTACAAGGGGGAGGAGAGAAGATGAAACCAGCCAGTTACAGACCAGTGAGCCTAACATAAAATGTTGGAAAATTTATGGAGAGACTGGTGAGTGAATATATTGTGAGGGTAATGGAGGAGAACGGGAGTATGGACGATAGACAACATGGATTCAGAAAGGGTTTCTCATGTGAGATGCAGTTGGCAGGATTGATGGAAGATATAGGGGAGGCTATGGATGGGAGGAAACAGGTAGATGTATGTTTTGTGGATTTTGAAAAGGCGTTCGACAAGGTGCCACACATAAAGTTAATGATAAAACTGAATGAGTTGTTGGAGGATAAGATGGTGGTAAACTGGGTGGGAGAGTATCTGAGAGGAAGAACCCAGAGAGTAAGAGTAGGAAACACACTCTCAGAGGAAGGAAGGGTAACATCAGGGGTTCCACAGGGTAGTGTTCTAGGACCCCTCCTCTTTTTAATTATGATGGGGGATTTGGGCATGAATTGTAGGGTTCGTCTTTTTGCAGACGACTGTGTATTGTACAAGGTGATTGGAGAGGGTGGGGGTCTGCAGGAGGACATAAACAAATTGGAACAGTGGATGACGGAAAATGAGATGAAAATTAACGTAAATAAAACTAAAATTTTGAGATTTACACAGAAAAGTGACGTAGTCAGAGAGACATATAGATGGGGAGGACAGGAGATTGGAGAGGCGAACAGATATAAATATTTGGGGGTTATTCTTCAGGATGACTTAATATGGGGCGAGCAAGTGAAGTGTGTTACAAGTAAAGGTAGAAGAGCGCTGGCCCTGCTGGGAAGGGTGTTAAGAGGCACAGATAAGAAAGTGAAAGAAAAGGGATACAAAACAATGGTGAGGCCCATTTTGGAGTATGCGGCAGCGGTCTGGGACCCGTACATGGAAGGGAAGTGGTAGAGGTGGAAAAGGTGCAAAGAAGGGCTGCTAGGTGGGTCACAAATAAGTGGAGGACACAGGGGGAGAGAGAGGAGGATTTCAGACCATCAGCTATGGTGAGAGGACTGGGGTGGGGCACACTGCAGGAGAGGAGGGGAGTGGAGCGGCTGGTAAGGATGTTTAAGGTGGTGAGGGGGGTGGGTGGGTGTGCACAACTGGGTGACAAGATACAGAGAGGTATATTCAGGGGAAGGGGTGATCATGAGTGGAAGATACAGAGGGTGGGGAAGAGGACAGAGAGAGGAAAAAACACTATGATGGTGAGAACGGTGAAGGATTGGAATGAATTGACGAGGGAGGTGGTTGAGGTGAAGGGAGCGAGGGAGTATAGGAAAAGGTTGATGGGGTCGGAAAATTGAGAAGAGGTAGGTTAAGCAAATCCTTGCCACAGGGCTGAGGCCCAATTGCAAGAAGAAAAAAAAAGTATTTTCCACGAATTTTGAATAGCGATATATTAAAAATTATTTATTGAATGACAAATGTGCCGTGTTTATCTTAGTATACATTGATTGGAGAAGGAAAAATTACAATAAAATGTGAACTTAACAGCATCATAATAAGCAGCTGTTCTCCAAACAAAAAGACATTCACACTCACTATACCAGAGGAGCTGATACTCTGAGACCAACTCTACACAAAACTTATCAATTTGAAAAGGGAATCCTTCATATCCGGAGATTACTTTATAACACATTTCCTGAAACAGTAACCGCGCTAGAAAGTAACAATAAATTTAAAACTCACATTAAAGCAGTGCTCTTAACCCATCCCTTTTATACACTGAAATAATTTTTTACAGAGGTGGAGGATAAAAGAAAAGGATTTTGGGAAACATAACCTTGTTTACTGTATATTAACTGACCATTTCTCTACAGATTGTCACATTCATTGTGTACCTTTAAAAGTATATTGATGCTCTATTTAAATAACTAAAGTCCTTGTTAAGTGATTTGATTAAAAAGATATTGATTGTAATGATGCACTCACTGAGGGAAAAATTCAATGATTTTCTATCAGTGTTATACCATTTTACTGTGATTATGAACTTGTAAATAACTTGAGTCATTGTAAAGCTATTATGTTAATTTAATATTGTATAAAGTGATTGTAAGATAGTACCGGTACCTATTGGAATTGTTGGAAAAATGGCTCACTGTGTCACTATATTTTCATTTTTGTGTATTCGTAAACTAATTAATATCCATCATGATTATTTTATCATTATTATTAATTCAAAGTGATTGATATTGCGTTACTGCAATTGCTGGAGTAACTTTTCTGTATACCATTCAATTCTTATAATTATTATTCAACTTGATGTTGTACTTGTGTATCACCTGGTGTACTTATACTGTATATTCAATGAGGGTTTGTATATATTTCTTGTACATAGGGTTTTAATTACTGTAAACTTGACGAATTCCTATGCTACTGTACTGTTATGTACTTAATGTAGTTCAATGGAATGATAAATACATACACACATACAAGCATGATAGCGTTTTGAAACACAATTAAGTGACTGCCATTATCGTATAAGGCTGTTTAATTTTTTTACTGACAGCACTGAAATGATTTTGCGCTCCTTTATTTACTGACACAGCAGGCCAGTAATTGACGAACACTGACGAGCAAGGATATGGCATCTGGGTTGGAGGGTATATTTGACGTAACTTATTGCTGAATTTACTAGTTTGCTGGAGGTAAGGTTAATTGTGCTACTGGTTAAAAAGATAAATGTTAAAAAGTTTGGCGCAGGGAAAATTAAGCGCTGGTGCAAACTGACCAATCACAGAGAGTTCCTGAAGTTTAAGTTTCATAAAGTTTATAATCTAAAATGCGAAATTGGTTTATTTCCCATCAAAATTAATTAAAATTACTACTGCCGTTTCCAAGCCTATTTAAAATTAATTTTACTTCTTTCGTATTTTTCTGGTCCACATTTGACTGCAGCGAAACTAGAGGCAAAAATTTTCCCTGTGCCAAATTCTCCCACAAGAAAACACTTTTCTTTCTAACCTGGGGCCTTAAGGACCGAAATTATAAACGACATCCGGGTAACAACCAACCTCTCCCTCCACCGAAATTGTGAGTTTTACTGACTATAGAGCTCTTTCAGAGGTGTTGTCCGCGTTTTGCTGGATGAGGTCAAGAGGTCTACAAGTAGACATCCAGCCTTCCAGAGCGTGAAAATGGCGACAATTCCGGCGAGAACTTTGCGACGTCGCATGGAAGTCGCAAAATGTAAAATATGTTTAGACCTCCATGGTCCAGATCATGGTCATATATGACCCTGGTTCAGATGGAGCATGTCGCCGGGCCGACTAATTAAGAAATTGAGGAAATATTATTTAGGAGGTGTGTAAACAGTGCTAAAATATATAGTTTTCAACCTAAAACATCAATTAAAGAGCAAAATACATTAATTTGCCATAAAAAATACCCAGTCTGATGTGTACTTTTGAGGTTAAGGTTGTTCAAGTGGGGAAAGAACATAATTTTATATTTGTATGAAATAGTGTTAGTTTTGTACACATTACTTGAGAGTACATATACCTCTAACGGAAAAAAATTAGCTCATCTAGTTTTCCCGTAATGGCACTTCAAAGTCAAAATTTGCGTATTTTTACTTCATACAAAACTTGAAAACCAGTTAACATAATGAAATGAAAAAAATCATATCAAAACTA
>PNEQ01004080.1:0-11783 GCA_003012365.1 Medauroidea extradentata
GATGCCATTTTCTACGTCTTATAACTGTGAACAAGGTTTCTCCATAATGGTGAATATCAAAACAAAATCAAGAAATCGTTTGACCCTGGAAAATGACATTATTTTGTGTATTACAAAACTCATTCCGGACATTAAAAAATTGGTTAATTCCAAACAAGCTCATGTTTCCCATTAAATAGTATTAGGCCTTTTTCAACTTCTATGTGTATTAAAAATTTGTGTAGCCTATAAATTTTGTTATTAATATAAACTACAGCTTTTACTGATTTGTTTTTTTGATTTTACTCCTTTTCCCGCGACCCCCTTGAACACATCACGAGACCCCCCTGGGGGTCCGACCCCCAGTTTGAGAACCCCTGGTCTATAGCATATTTCGTCATTATTTTATTTTTATATTTGTACCAGATAATTTTTTTCTTATTTTAGACAAAAATTGCAACAAAATTTTGCTCTTATTACATTTTTTATCTCTCATAGTTTTTGTGTAATGATTCATAAATATCAAAATTTGCATGTTACGGTTTTATGTATGACATTAAAACGAACTGACATACCAATCTGGAAAAATTATCAGTGATTAACACTGTCGCATGCTACAAGTTGACATACATAAAAACAAAAAATAAAATATTTTTGTATTAAAATAAAAATGCAGAAATTTTAAATGAAAATTTCTTTAAATACAAACCATTTAATTTTTTGTTTTTATATGTCATCTTGTAGCCTGCAATATTGTAAATCACTGTGAAATTTTTCAGTTTGGTATGTCAGTTGGGTTTAGTGTCGTACATAAAACTGTGACATGCAAATTTTGAAACTTAGGAGCTGTTACACAAAAACTATGAGAGATAAAAAATTTCATAAGAACAAAATTTAGTCACATTTATGTCTAAAATAAGAAAACAAAATCTGGTACAAGAATAAAAATTAATATATGACGATACAAATTGTTGTAGACAGTACCCATCCCTTATGGCCTGTAACAAACCACAAATTTTAATGACAGTAACAGAATCTCTTACATAGTACTTTGTTCTTATTGAGGAGAAATTAAAAAAAATGTTGTCCACAGGAATATAACATTACAATTTATACATGCTGACAGTAAAATAATAAAACTGCACACTATGTTTAAGTTACTGTATCATATTACAAATTAAACAAAGAAAAGGTGGGAAACGAACCATAGGATTGCTCTCCAACCTGCAAGTACTGTTACTGAAAGTACTTGTACAACTCTGTCTATGTGTTTTAGTACTGTATTAAAAAGTGTAACTTAATCCATTCATTCATACAGATATTAGAGCTATAACAGATCTCATTACCAAATGTGAGTAATGTAAATGCCAATGGTATAAAATTCAAACAATATAAAAAGCAATAATATTACATCCATTCTAGCCATGGAACATCTATTGTGCAGAGGGTCAAACACTGGCGGCATGGTATAAATAAGACAACAGGCATATTTAAGGGGAGGGCGTTGCAGGCAAAGTGGACAGTAGCAGATTTAGAAACATATTCTAGGGAGGGAGCTTATGTGATTTTATGGATTGTAAAAAATATCAGCCATCTGAAAAGTGTGGTTGTTTACTGTTGTAGAACACTAAAAATAACATACAGTACATACAAGTAGGACACATTAAATGTACTTGGATCAGATTATCATATAACAAAACTCCAGTTTCCTTGTGATGACTGGACATGCTTTGCCAACATAATGTTGAACACGATTTTGGAAGTGGAGGGGAGGGGGTTTCAGCCCGGTAACGGTAACCCCCTCCTTATATCTGTCCCTGAAAGTTTGTGAATTCCCCGCCCCTACACAACCCAAATTCCAAATGGCAAATGACAAAATCCTCAAAATGCAGGAAATAATTTATGAATGCCAAATGTTCTGTGTCAAATGTGCAGACATTATATAATTTTGCACTGATTCACACTCGAAAACTGTACGATGGCCGCAGTGTTACATAACACTGATCACAAAAATTTTACCATACTATGAGCGCACAGCTGGAAACAAGAACTTGTTATCCAGTATTTGCCAATCACAACACATTAATGCCAGAGGGGTATTGAAAGCTATATATCACACATTGTTCGGAGCAATTGCAGTTTCACAGCTTGAGAAATCACACAGAGGTTTAACAGTGTTTCAACAGGACACGGTTCACTGGACGCTGCTGCGGTTGGGACTGTGAAGGCGAAGACCCGCCCACTCACCCATGTCACTAACTTAGCTGAGTGATAACTAGCTTGTTAGTAAGAACATGGTTTACTTTTTCTTCCCACAGATTATTAACTGTTTACATAACTTGTTTCCAAACACTAGGGCTTACATTAAGGCTCAGCAGCTAGAAACACAGAACCACCAAACTCTAAGAAATCTGTAATTAAAAGGCCCTCTTGAAAAATATTTAGGCCTACTAAAACGTACAAGAATGTGAAAACTATACAGGCTAATAATGGAAATCAAAATTACAGCATTTATTCAATGTAGTTTTTGCAACATATTTTGTCAATATAATGTAATATTTTAGCGTAATAACCAGAATCAGATGCAAAATCATGATTTCACTACTAATGCATCGCACTAGCAATAAGTTCCCTCAATTAGTAGGAAAAATATTTTATATAATTTTTTTTGTTTATGGTTTTCCTGTATCAGCATTGAATTTCAGTTTTTCGTGAATTTAAATCAACTTTTTTAGATTAACAAAAAAAATACAGTATGTTTAAAATAGGCCTGAAGAAGCTGCTTTAGCCAGTGAAACATTTCACTTGTACATCAACGAGAAAAAATATGTCACCAGGTATGAACAGCAGCATGCGGGTTTGAACTTGAAAGCAATTATTGTTATGTACATAAACTTTTCCTTCACTGTCACTAATTATTCACACTCAGACATTTTCTTACTTTTTTCCTTAATAAATAATATTTTCATTCCAAAAACATAAATTTATGACAAACCTTGGGTTAGCAACAATAATATACTTCACCTTTGATGTGATAAGTAACTTGTAAGCCTCTGCATATTTATTTTCATCAAATAAACCATCTGCTTCTCTGATCATCGCTTGAAAGTTTGCCTGCGATTTTTTTCCTTCCTCAGATAATGCCTGCTCTTTAGGCTGAGATGCCTTAAACAGCCCAAATAACACCATCCACTGCAGTGGTATAAAATATGGTTTCAATTTAATCCGTTGAACAGTTGTGCCCTGTAAATTAAAAAAAATGTACAACCAAATGCTATACAATCTGAAAATGCACAAAGTTTCTTAAGCTAGCATGGAATATTTTTTAAATTCAGACCCTGCTGGGAATCGAATCTGGATCGCCTTGGTGGGAGGCGAATGGTATGACCAGTCGGCCACCGCGGCCCCTTGAGTCCCAGAGGAAGTCAGTCAACTGCAACGAGACATTAATATAACCTCTCAAAACTTATTTCCCCTACCAATAAAACAGACAGAAAACATCTAACCAGAAAAAAAGACTAAACTTCTCAAGAAATAAAGCAGAAAGTCCATAAAAAAATTTAAGAGTAGCCATAATTAAAAGAATGCACAACAAAAAACAGTAAAAACACACAAACAAATCAGAGGAAACACAAGAAAAAAAGGTTTCAGGCTACATAAGTTCAATTTTTTTTGCAACTTCATTCGTATCTTGGTGTCTCCCACTATTTGTGTCACAAACCTAAGGACAGGCGTAAATTGATTCCAATTCCCAAAATGTGGCTTTTTTGGGTGCAAATTGTTTTTTCTCCAAGTCATTAATTTCTCTGTTTCGTCCTACTAGGGCCTACTAATTATTTTTGTTTACTAGTTCTCTCTTTTAATTTTGCACGTGTTGTCCATAATTTTACTTCTGGAATTTTGCCCGTCTTTCGTATTTGGCGGTTTATGTCTGTCTGTTTTGTCGTTTTTGCTGGCAGATGATCAAATTTGTTTGTAAGGTTAAGTTAAAATCTGTGTCTCATCGCTGTAATAGACAGAATTCCCCTAAGATATTTTTGTGGTTGGTTTGATCGGTAAAGGTTTCTTTCAAAGGCTTACCTAAATATACCGAAAAGTTAATTTTACATGTTTGCTCAAAATTACAAACCTATGGGAATGGAAAGGGATCACATGAAGTAAGATATGTTCTCAATAAATCTTCAACAGACCTCTGGCAGCACACCTGAGAATTTACGAGGCAATGGGGTGCATCAATATTATCTCCAATGGGAAGAATTCATTTTTGGAATTGGATCACAGATCTCAAATAGCGTCAACAGTTAATGCACGACACAAAACTACATGTGGTAAATTTTAATTAGCCTGTTGCTTCCTACTGTACAACGCTAAGGTAGAATTTGCAGATCTGTCTGCAGCCCATTGACAAAGTAGGCAGCAATTTTTAATTCAAATTTCAAAAGAATGCAAAGAATAATAACAAATAATGTGTTAAGAAAGTCAGTCCATCTGTGTCAATAGGTGTACTGCAGTACGTCATCATCGGTGGTAGTTGCGATGAATTTCCAAAATTGCAAAAGCTTTTGCTAAATGAATGAAAAAAAAAATGTTGGTTTGGCATTGTAGTACTTTGGGTAAATATAAAGTCTGCCTGT
Source organism: Medauroidea extradentata (assembly GCA_003012365.1). Classification (NCBI taxonomy): domain Eukaryota; kingdom Metazoa; phylum Arthropoda; class Insecta; order Phasmatodea; family Phasmatidae; genus Medauroidea; species Medauroidea extradentata. The sequence goes on from PNEQ01004080.1 coordinate 4,614, forward strand.
ACATAAAAAAGCTACAAAAAAACTGTAGAAATCCTATATTTAATACATAATTTTTACTAAAATATAACACGAAGCAGTGGTTAGGTAGGTAGTAAAGCACAATTTTTACATCACAAAATCTTTACGTACGACTACTTCTAACAACTAAAGAATATTTCATTCGTTAACTATAACTGTAATATTACGCCTATTATTTTGACCTGTAAAAAATGTAAAAGATGAGTAGCTAAACTTAATATTTACCTTTTTTTGCAAGAAAAATATAACCAACTTCGTACAGGATTCACCCTTTTAAGTAGGCCTATTTAAAATCATTTAAATCCAGTCATAAACATTTTCTACATGCACACTCCCTATACTCTATGACTCAGTATTTCGACATCAAAATAGGTAACAACACATGTTACTGGCATTAAAATTAATTTAAAATAGAATTTTTCCATGCATGCATTACTGAATTACATATAAGATTAATATTGTATTTGGCTTTTCCTTGTTATATTATATTACCTACATTATGGTATGTTGTATTTTAGTTTACAAAAATCACTTTGATTGTAAAGAAATCTGTTTTATGCCGTATGTATCCTGTGTGCACACGTATTTGTAGTATCCATAACTTTCAAAATTGTCAATGCAAATAATGTCTGACGTGTCCTATACTGTAACATGTACAGTCCAAAGGATGAAAAAATAAAATAAAGACAGTCTTTAGTTGTTATAAGTGCAATACTGTAGACCCATAAAATATGTCTGAGAATTTAATTATTTTGTGTTCACTACGAGCTCACTTACGTCAACGATACGTTTATCCAAGGAACGTGTGCGAGCGAGAATATTAGCCCATCTTACAACATGATTAAAACATCTCCTTGTTGCCAGCATTTTACAAACCTTCAGTCCTATGTCAAAACAAGAGCCTCTTCTGTTTTGTAAACAACAAATATGACTGACGGCAACGTTCAGTCTGGCCAGGTTTATAACGCAAAAATAATCCTGGCGATTACTTCAACATTTTTATTAATTAAAAATATAGCATGTTTAGAAAGTTCAGAGTTTGTATTAATTGCCATTAGAAATATATAGATACATTAAAAATATTACCATTCATCCAACGCTTAAAAAATTATTTTAAGAAAAACTTTTTTTTTTGCACTTCGCAGGCACGTAATTTTCATTTTCTTGTAGTGCATGTATTTTGTGTTTAATTTTACTCTTCGTGCATTTTTTTCCCCACAGTTTACATTTCTTAAAATAAAAAACCGGTTATTATTATTTACAAATACAATATAACTTACTGAAAGTTTGCGAATTTAAACTTTATTGCAGGACCGCCTGGGAATTTTGGGGGCCTGTGATAAAACGCTTATGGGAGGGGGGGGGGAACGAGCTTTTAATATATAACAATATAAAAGAACTTTGATTTTTGGATTTGGGGGCCTCTTGCAGTTGGGGCCCTGTGACACATTGCCCTAATTGACCCTCGCTGTGGGTGGCCCTGTTTTATTGTTTGTTTGCTGCATACGTATAATCTTTATACGTACATTATGGAACAAAGAGATTTAAAACAAGTCATATAAATATTAATGACTGAACAAAGCCTGTAACAAGTTTGAGACGGTAACCCCGTAATTTGCTGCAATTCAAATCTGAGTGTTGAAAAATACTGTATTTTAAAGAACTTTTAGGACTGAAGAACGTTTTTGTTTTCCGAATGTAGAAGCCGAAATTCGGATATTTCCTTCCCTTTTCTCGAGAGCTTTGAGAACAGATATTTCTGAGAAGATTTTCCGACATCACCTCTAGCAAATGTTCCACAATGTGTTTAGTTTTGTTTTTTAATAAAACATATAGCAAACTATTTACAGTTTGATAAGTTTCGTAATCAACGCGGTTTCATGTGTCGAAATATGCCAGTGTCTACAAATTTATACACAGACTTTATCCGTTCCTGTTGACATAAACATATGTTATGATCTTGGCCACCCCCCCCCCCCTTCTAAATATATAAGATGGGCGCTCTTGTCCAACTTAGTGATCTCCTTCCTCCGAATATCGCACACGCACTTACCTGCACTTCAGAAGTAAACTCATGTTAGGCAAGTCTGTCCTGTTTTTAAATTGCTAGCTGCATTTTGTTTATTTATTTTAATGTCCTCCGTTGGATCCCTATTACATGAAATGTCTTTGCCCTGCAGTGTTTTCTTTTTTCCTCAGTATCGTCACGTCTCCGATCTACACATAAGAATTTGATATGGTTTTTATTTCTTCCCTCGTTTGGCTAATGCTATAAACCTACGAAGGCCAATATTAATAGGGAGCTAGGTTAATGATGCCAGCGTGGAATAAATCAGTTTCGCAGCATTGAAACGTATTTGATTTCAGCCATACGTAGAGACCTTCTTTACGTGTTTAATCTTCTTTGCAATTTTTTTCAGACTGTTTTTTTTTCATGAGTGTAAATCGTACTTCGTTTTGCATAAAAAAGAAGTTTTAAGTTGTGGTTTAGGAGCGGTTCCGTAAAAAAGGTTTGGGTCTCCAGTCACTTGGGAGGGGAGGGGGTTTCCGCAAAATAATTCTTGACTGCTGGAAAATTGTTTAGTGAACGTTTTAAAACTTAAATTAATTACTAGTTACAAAAATGTTAAAAGGAGGCTAGGTTACTTAATTAATTAAATTTATTTTTTTATGGTTGCATAACTTTATGTTTGTAGGTTATCAATGCTACAAATCGAAAATCTAACATGCATAACGCAAAATGGGAGCATGACCTTCAAACAAAACTCTAGGCCCGTCCCTTTGTTTTATTTATTTTGCAGAGGGGCAATTAATTTGTGTTTTGTGTATGTGTTTTTGGGTATGTAGGGTTAGAATTTGTTAATCAGGCTACATTATTGTGATTTGTATGGATTGCTTAATGTGATGTTAGAAACAAACAAAATAATGGTTTTAACCAAATTTAAAGCCGATGATTTCTGCCAAACGATACCACTTATAAAAATGCAAAATATTTCATTACTGTACATATAAGCGTTGTAACTATCAGAAAAACTGTGTGTTATAATTTGGGCCTGGTAGTTTTCGCGAAAACGTTTTTGCCCCACTTTGTTCCAGTTCCTTGCGAGCATACCAGCAGCTCAACTTCATGATTATTGGCAGAGTGTTTTTGTGCAGAGTTGTTATTCATTTGACTGTGCCAATCAGTACATGGATAATTAAGACACATCACGTCTGTGATTTGCGGGGTTAACCTCCAACCACTGACCACAAAGTAGAGATGCAGGTATGTACATAAGGCACTGAAACAAAGCGGTGAAAAAATATTTTCGGTAAAACTGCCTATCCCTAGTTATAAGTATAGGCGGCATTATTAAAATGCGTGTTGTAGTACTTATTTACATAATGAAAATACGACGTAAATAACATGTTACACTGAAAAGGTCTATATATAAGCCAATAGATAAGAGCTACGATTTTATGGCGAAAAGAATTTTGCAACATTTGGTTTCGATGCGTCATGTACACACCTGCAGCTCTGCTACATCGTCTGTGATTGGATGATTTTACTCTCACTTGCCTTGGCAAATTATAGACGTACATACTCACAATAATCTTATTCTGATTGCTGCAGTCAAATGAGAAACGTGTCTGAGCAAAGACACGCTGCCAATAACCTTGAAACAGAACTGCCGATGTGTACGTGAGTCACTGAAACAAAGTGAGGCAAAAATCTTTTCGCGACAAAATCGTGGCCCTACCAATAGATAATCGATTGTGGCCAGTGAGTGTATAGGAGTGACAAGTCTAGGCTGCTGCCAGATGAATACGCGAAATTAACGTACCTTTAGTCATGCAACCGTCGTTCCATTTGCTGCCCCATCCGTCAGATGAACATCTGTCAGCTTGGCTTACGTGTAATGCAGTGTGCTGATGAAGCTTCCAGCCGTAATGTATGTTATATCGTTACTTAACCGAAACATTTGCTAATTTTATTCAATTTAAAAGTTTCACTATCGTCTTTTGTTGCTGTCGGTATTTCACACATTATATTTTACACAAACCCTTACGGAATCACATTAAAATCAGATAATTATCTAAGGAAAAATATAATACCGTGTTATTATTAATTTTTTATATAGATAATTGCTTATAAGGTTGAGGAATGTAAAAATCAAGCACTTCTGTATTATATGACAAAGCCAAACTCAGAAACGCAAGTAGTAGGTAGGCCTGTAACTGGTCATGAAAACATGAAAGAGAATGAGTGAACAGTGAATGTAAGTATTTTGTATATAGACTATTCACGATAAAGTGAGCACTGTTTAAATGTTTCTTTAAGCCATTCTGCAGTCAAATTTACTATCCTTAATATGAAAAATACCCTGAAACTAAAAACAATCATAAGTGTTTCACCACTCTTAAAACTTAAAATCTTTGACTCCAATCAAATCCAGTTTTTGGATACGAAAACCGTTAAGGAGCGCTCATTTTAAAGTTAACATACTATATATACGAATTGACCTGCCTTGCGTTACGTCTCACAGTTCAACTCAGCGTTCACTGATCAATAGAGCCCGGAAAAATTCGCGTGTTCACAGACCAGCAGGCTAGCCTCCAAGAATGTATGTTTTCTCAAGCAGACAGCAGCTGCTCATTAGCTGCTCACTTCCACGGTCAAATGGCCAAGTGATTAGTTACATTTTAAGTTATTGGCTCAGCGACTTACAGAAGGTGTCAGATAAGTCAAGGGTAGAGCTCACGATTTTTGGTGAAAATAATTCTGCAACAGTTTGCTTAACCCCTTAAGACATTTGCCCGAGTTATCTCAGACTGTACGCCAGCAAGAAAAAGGAAATAAAAAAAATTTTAAAAATTAAAAAAAAAATTTAAAAATTACTTTTTTTTGTTTTTACTTTTGAGACAATTTTTACTGCCTAAAACATATATTTATGTTTAATTTGTTTAAAAACTTTTAATATTTTCAGCAAACACAGTAAGAAGAAAACCTGACACTGAAGGGGTTAAATGCCTTACGTGCACATCTGCAGTTCTGCTTCGTGGTTATTGGCAGAAAGTAGGCGTGGCTCATTTGACAGTGCCAACAGGAACAAGGTTACTGCGACACCACACGTCTGTGATTTGCGAGTAGAACCCTGAGAGTTAAAAACAGCCAATCACTGACCACGAAGCAGAGCTGCATATGTGCACATAAGGCATTGAAACAAATTGTTGCAGAATTCTTTTCACCAAAAATCGCGGGCTCTAGGCAAGGGCCAGTTGAGAAAGTGACACGAACGTGCATTAGCCGGAATTCTAGCTTGTGTCGAGAAGGAAACGCGAATTTTTCACGGCCCTACTGATCAACTCTCTACGACTCGAGCCACTGATCTTCGGTTAACATTATTCTGCACAAACTTGCTTCAGTTGCTTGTGCACACATCTGCAGCTCTGCTTCGTGGTTATTGGCAGCGTGTCTTTGTGCAGAGGCGTCATTCATTGGTTTGTGCAGTGAGGATATGGTTACTACGACACCACACGTCTGTGATCTGCTGGTAGAACCTCAAGCCGCTGACACTCTTGAGTCTAGGTTTCAGTAGACATTTTGAATTTTATTATTTTTCGCTTTTTTAGAATCCTGAGAAAAAAAACATGTTAAATCGGCGACTATACCGCAAAATATATTTACCTTGAGCTACAATACAAGCATAGCAATAGAGACAATACTGTACAGTTAGGTAGCAATTTGTCGGGCAAATTATGAATATAAAAAAAAAATTTGCCATAAACATTATGGTGTAATTATATGTTAACAGCTAAATTGTAATGTCTGAACTGCAGCGAAATATAAATAGAATTTGAGGTAGAATCGCATATTTAATATTTTTCTTCTTGGACCAAAAAAAATAAGCGAAAAATAATAACATTCAATATGGCGGCTGAAACCAAGCTTTAAGAGGTAGCGGACCTGGTGGGTGAGACGTGATGTAGCGTGGTACGGAAATTATGTTCTCTTGCATAACTACTAAAAACGTTTCAAATCCGTTTATCTACGATTCAAACTGTGTACCTGTAAGTTAAAAAATGCCGTCCGCCTTTTAAAAACATAATTCCCAAGATCCTCAAAAGTGCTAAAAAAATGGCTTTTTCACGTTGATGTAGCTCAGAAAATATCGATAGTATTCATAAAACTAAGCCATAGAAACCTGCTTTGAACATTACCACAAACTTTCCACAAATAAAAAAAAAAAAATTCCCATTGAGTGAGAGATTTTGGTCAGCGCATAACGTCGAGGTATTCAGCGCTGGTGAGGGACGGCACGAAGTGAGTATGGAGCGGCGCTGGAATGAAAAGGCGGGGAAACGGGAGATCCCATAGAAAACCCACCGACCAACGGCATCGTCCTGCACGATTCCCACATGCGGAAATACGAGGACCGATCCCGCCGGGAATCGAACTCGGATCGCCTTGGTGGGAGGCGAGAGGTCTGACCCCTCGGCCACCGCGGCCCGGAAGTTCCCATTGAAAAACGGTTTCTACGAAAACACTGCACGCTAGTTTAGTCATTTGCGGCAAGAGGCAATGACGTGTTTGACGGACTTATCGCCTTCCCCGTCTCAGTGCCTCGAACGTAAAGAGAATGCTAGCTAATAATGAAGCAGAGGTGCAGTAGTGCTCATAAAGTATTGAAACAAGTTGGTGAAAAATTATTTTCACAAAAAATCAGTGGCTCGTTCTATGTCGATACACGTTTATTTTTGTTTCCGTTACTAGCCCTTACAGTTTTTTTTTTTGCCGAGCATCCTGTACGCGTAGCAACCTTTAAAAAAAAATCGTATTTTATTTGGACACAAATTATAATTTCGACTAAAGAAAGTTAGTGTAACTTCTGCAATTGTTCCAAGACTTATTTGACACTTCTTGGAAACGTCCTAACCGCTAATAAAGAGACAGCTGAACGCTAGGTCCCAGTCATGCGATATCACTAGAGATGATGGTTTATCGCGGGAAAACTTGACTATTTGCTAGTCTTCAACGTACGTTCAGCTTATGGAAAGATGACTGGCTTTCGCTTGTACGTGGAAATTTTACCCTATTTGACTGAGCCTATGCATGTCGATGCATGTTATTGGCCCATCCTAGGTATCACCACAGAATATTTAGGAATACAA
>PNEQ01004080.1:11883-24712 GCA_003012365.1 Medauroidea extradentata
AACACCTACTGCCAATCAGCGTGAGGCAGCTGCTCTGCTAGTCGGCAGCCAGGCCAATAGGAAACCTGTAGTAACATGCAGGAGCCAAACAGACACGGGGCTGGAGCCTACAGCCTCGGGCAGCCAATAAGCGGCCAAGTTCGCCTATATCAAACGAGCCGCCACGTCATTTCACGTCTGTATTACTATTTAGTCTGTGGTATCACTTTGTCAGCGAGCAGCCAATGAGCAGCTGATGTCTACTTGAGTACAAAGATATTCTTGGAGACTAGCCTACGAGTCAGTGAATCCGTGAGTTTCCTCCAGTCTGTATGTACGAGCCATCAGAACATCCATGCGTATATGAATTGTACAATTAGATGATGTTCTGCATCAATCAGCTGTCCGTCAATTGTCAGTTTTGAGTGAAACGTCTTTAAAAGTTCTCATCTTCGAAACCATCCCACAAGAAGTATTAGTACTAGCCTAAAAAAAATATTTTTTGGAACTACAGGATAGGGCTGAAAACCTAAAACAGTTTACTTAAAACTTAAACGTACACTTAGAGACCTGAAAAATTCGGGTTTTCTTTCAAGCACAAGCTGGAATTCCAGCACTGTAAGTTCGTGCTACTTTGACAATTGGTCATTGACTTACTTGACACCGATGAGCCAAGAATAAAAATGTAACTGTATGCCAACCCATTTTACTGTGTCAGCGAGCAGCTAATGAACATCTGCTGTCTGCTTGAGAAAACATATATTCTTGAAAGCTAGCCTACTGGTTAGTGAACCCGCGAATTTTTCCGTCTCTACGTGTAGCTAGGGACAGTTGATTTTCGCGGTAAAAGTTTTGCCCCACTTTGTTTCAGTGACATACGTTACATACTGTTATGGACAATGTAACCCTGGCCAGGAATTCCAAAACATTAAACATAAGTTGCTGCAAACCGCAAGGCAAAACTCCCCACTCCAACAGCGTTACGAGTTGCCACACAGGGCGCGATAAAGGGGCGTGTCACTCTACCTACGAGGTCTGTCTGCCAAGATGCACCACGACGTCCAGATCTACGACGTGCCGAACTCGGTGGATGTTTCCTTACATCAGCCTCGGCATCATTAACAAGGTGGGACTGTCATCGTCGTAACTAAATTGAGTGGCTCATAAGCATTCATGAATGTCTCTAGCTATTCTCGCCTCTCTCCGTAAAGAACATCGTAAAAGTAATGTAATAGTTTGTATATATTGTAAATTAAAGCCGTACCTGATATTTAGACTGCGAGTCTCACTTATATTAAAAGAATCCCTCATTTAAACAAGTTATAAAATACTGTACGTTTTACGTAAATACTCAATCAATTACCAAACAACTAAAAAGTAGTATTTTTACGTAAACGTAACAATGTCTACAGCTCTGCTTCACGGTCAGTGATTGGACGTTTTAGCTCTCACAGATAGTGGGGATTTACCCGCAAATCATAGACGTGTGGTGTTGAAGTAACCTTAACTGTGATTGGCTCAGTGAAATTAGTATAGTCTCTTCATAAAGGCACGCTGCCCAGTAACCACGAAGCAGAACTGTAGGTATGCATGTAAGGCACTGAAACAAAGTCGGACAAAACTCTTTTTCGCAAAAATCAGCAGTTCCTAATAATACGCAATGTTTTTTCTCGACTCACACAAAATTTTACGAGATTATTCATTATGGAAAACCACATAGAAACATTATAATACTAGAGTCATTAGTTTTTGGTGAAAATAATATTGCAACAATGTTTCAATGCCTTACGTACACATATGTAGCTCTACTCCATGATCACTCAGTGATTGAATGTTTTAAGGCGGCCGTCTACCACACGCTTCAAATGCGTTGCAGTGTGTTCTTAAACAGGTTTTTTCTACGAAAATATACCACGTGTGCCATAGCCGTCTTTAGTAGAAGGCCGCGCATTAGATCTGGCAACCCTGCCAGGAAGGGTCATTTTAACACTGTGGCTTCCCCTGATTCGCCTATATGTAGGGCACAATAGCGAATCAGGCAAAGCCAATGCCTATGGAGAGCTAACAGACGTGTTAAAATGACCCTTCCTGGCAGGGTTGCCAGATATAAGGCCGCGACCTTCTACTAAAGACGGCTATGCGTGTGTCCATTGTGCCAACGTACGAAAAGAAAAACTTCAGACAAGGTCGGAACCTCATTGTTAAGACGCCACGGTAATTAAAAACACTGTTTCTAAGCCATCCAACATGGCTAAAAACGGCCTTTTCAGACTTCCGTACTTCAAAATGTACTAACCGGATGTATGTGGAACTCAGATTCTGACCTGCACTGAACTTAGTTGCAGACTTGCCACCAATAAAATTGTATGGCCACTGCTGAATGTCCCATAGTTAGGGCCACGATTTTGTCGCGAAAAGATTTTTGCCCCACTTCGTTTCAGTGACTCACGCGCACATCGGCAGTTCTGTTTCAAGGTTATTGGCAGCGTGTCTTTGTACAGACACGTTTCTCATTTGACTGCACCAATCAGAATAAGATTATTGTGAGTCTGTACGTCTATAATTTGCCAAGGCAAGTGAGAGTAAAATCATCCAACCACAGACGATGTAGCAGAGCTGCAGGTGTGCACATGACTCATCGAAACCAAATGTTGCACAAATCTTTTCGCCATAAAATCGTGGCTCTACCCATAGTAAAAACCGTTCGGCGGGAAGCTTGCACGCTAGTTCAGCGCTTGGCTCGTTGAGGCGACGCGGCATTTGATGCACTCTCCAAGGTCGACCTTACAGCTCCGTCGCTTCTGAACCCCTCACACGCGGGTAACAGACGCACGGTGTTACAATAACCTTATTCTGATTGGTGCTGTCGAATGAGAGACGTGTCTGAGCCAATAACCGCAAAGCAGAACTGTTGATGTGCATGTAATGCATTGAATAAAGTAGCGTAATAATATTTTGGTCACAGACTTACGTTTATAGTAATGACAACAGTATCTTGAAACAGCTCGGTGCTTTCAATTTCACGGTAAATAATTACGTTTTTGTGATAGTAACAGAGACGCATCTAGGCTTTCCTTCGCCCGGGGCAAGAATTGTGATTTGCTCCCCCATCCCCCAAAAAAAATTCCTTCCCCCTATTTACATCAGTCCAATCAACCCAACATTAATAAACGTATCTTGCATACGTGTTTTGTGCTCGCGTGAATAACAGTATAAAATTTTAGTAGAAATACATAAAACCTGTACTTAATAGCTACCGTTAGCAGTGTTTTAAGTACGCATTCTAATTATAAATACTGTATTTATATTATTATATGGTGTTCAAGGTTAATAAAATATATAACAATTTAAGACCAGTAAACGTCTAAATGTTTGTCGATATTGTATCTTTTTACACTCATTCATATTTCATTCCCAAATAAAAATTTTACGTGTCACTCTAACCCAGCGTCTGAGGTAGTCTGCCCCCTCCCCTGCCCGACCAATAGATCCGCCCATGGATAATAAAGTTTTTTTATTGCGCGCACGAATACTAACATTAAATTCGCGTACGTTGTTTGAAGAATTCTTGCAATGGCGGTAATTTTCTTTGAATGATATTGCGGACATATGCTATTGCGGTACTGGTAAGTCATCCCAGAAAACCAAGCGAAAAAAAAAAAACAGGAAACCCAGCAAAGACTATTTGTTGTGTTCTGTTTCGTCAACGTTATTTCGTCCAGTTATACGTCTGTGAAGTCCTTGTCGTGTCTTCCTGACTTTTGTGTTTTTTTTTGTATATGTTCCTAAAATTGTTCGTGAAGGCCTAATTGTGATGTTAACACTTTTTTTCTCTTTACGATTTCCTGGTTATTTAGTTGGGTTTTTCGCTCCACTTTAAGAGGTCATGGTACATAATTCAAGGCTAAAAGCATTAATATATAACTGTAGGTTTCTTGAAGCCAATTTGCGAAAACTAAACAATAGCAATCCTAGACAATAGTTTTAGCCAACGTTTTAAACAAAATTGTTTTCAGTGTTACGAACTTCTGAGGCACAATCTCTGACGCCGGAACCTCGTGCATTTAACTGCGGCGCTAGAGATCACGTGTAACGAATTAGTAATTCTGGATAAATATTTACTCATAAAGTTGGTAAATACCATTATCTAGGATTGTCATTGAGTATTTTATTTGTATTGGCTTCGAAAAAAGCGTAGAAATCAATTAATGTTTTCAGCGTTTATTTATCTACCACGCACTCTTGAGTATTTATTTGTGCTTCAGTGGCGTATGGCGGTCGTGTTCCAAGGCATATCCAATAAACGTGAGTTGTGTAGACCCAGAAATATTACTGGAAAATACGTTCCTTGCCTCTTGCACGCCACAGGCCCGAAACTCTTCGTACCTCTACCAGTTGTGCTTCTTTGTGTTATATCTTGAAACAATAATTCTGTGTGGGATTTACGACGCATTAGGCCTATTTTATTAACGTATTGTACTGTCATAATGCACATATTGTACACGTATCCCCGTGTTATGATTACCTATTCCTTGCACTGAAAAAAGAGTATAGTTGCAGGTACCATACTTGTGTTAAAATAAGGACAACAAAACAGTTTGGCAGTCGATACTACTCTGGACAGTTCCTTCAACAATCTGTTTGGTAGAAGTTACCATCTCGTTTGTAAAAGCAACAAGGCTCTTTGTATCATCCACAGAACAGATTGTTGAAGGAACTGTCCAGAGTAGTATCGACAGCCAAACTGTTTTGTTGTCCCTATTTTAACAGAAGTATTGTACCTACAACAATACACTTTTCTTCAGTGTGTGGAACAACTTGTTGATGCAATGGCACTTATCCACGATCACACTCTAAATCAAAATAACGAATTCTTCAAGCACTTAAACGTAAGGAAAATAACAATTCGCGATATCATTGACAGATTTAGCATTCATATTTATATAAATGTCCCGTCTAATCAATCATTGTCATGTGTTGCAGTGAGAAACAGCTAGTGGAAAAATGGCGGGTGCTTGAGTATACACAGAACATTGTATTCTAACATTCATGTTATTGAACCAGCGAAATTTTCCTTTCCCTTCTTATACATTAACTATGAAATCCAAGAATGCGTAGTTTGCTGTAAATTATGTTTGTCTAAGAGCTGATAGTTGTAAAATTACAGATACACATTTACACATCAATTAATGCTTGTTTGTTTGTCTTCTAAGCGTTCATGTACCATTCACCCGATTGCGTGTAACTTTTGTAAACTGCGCATGCTCCCGCGAAGGTTTACATAAAAAAATGGGGGAGGGATGTAACAAAACCGATTAGGGGGGCAGAACGAGGAAACCAAAGCATTGAAAGGGCACTGCAACACATGCAGGGGCAGTTTCGACAAACAGCGGGAAGTGATTCGTGCGTAAATAATAAGCACCAAATATACGGACCATATGGTGTCTTAACTTAATATTAACGAAGAAATAAGCCTTTTAAGTGCGAGTTTTGAAACGGCATTTCCCCACGCGTTGTTTACAGTGAATGTCCACCGTCGCCTGTGCGTTGACAACAAAGCAGACATGTACTGAGTATTGCCTATACTCTAGGCTACGTAATATTCATGGAGTGGAAGCCTTTGAGCAAATTTGAAGCCAGCCAACAGACGACGTTTAAAGACAAGGATAGAGCTAGTGGTGGCAAAAACATGTAAACATAGCATTGAGCTGAATGAAAATGTTTTAGTTTTTTGTTAACTACACATTATGGTGGAAGTTTGTGCAGCTCTTGGCCTTACAAACATATTCGATCGTTGCGGAGGATTATCTTCGTACAGGTAAGAAACTTTTATTTAAATTCATCAAGTTTATAAAGTACATACACACAGCGAGAACTAAGTCGGTTTTATTTATATTTCTGAAGCAATTGTAAACTGTTTTGTACGATTCAAATAGAGAATTTGGGCGGATTTTTGTAAAAAATTACATAATTACATTGCTTTCTGCTTGCTTTCACCCAAAAAGGGTTAAGTGCATTTGAACGAAAACGAGACATCCAAGATACTTTTACAACAGTTTCACTTTGGTTGCACAAGTCACATAATTCAGTAAATCTTGGTCAATTGTTTGAATTTTCTGACACTGCAAAAGCAGTATGCAAGTAGGTGTCCACTCCTGTTACTTTCTTTTGGGATTAGACGAACCTGACAACATAAATCTACCGACGTCCAGATACTTATCTCTCCAAGTAACCTCCAAGTAATATATTTTCTCATATTTTGGGCAAATACCGTTAAGAAATTCGAACTTCAAAGGCATTTTTCTTTCTTAATATTAAGTTTAGACACAAAGTAGTGTCTATGTTTTGTGCTTCAAAATTAACAGGAATCACCACCGGCGCTTTGTCAGTCAAATTCAGCCACAGTGTATATATATATATATATATATATATATATATATATATATATATATATATATATACACACAGGCTGTTCGGTAATTGTAGGTACAAACGAAAAGGATATGTTGAGGACAATGAAACAAGCAAATTTTGCAAGTAAACGTAGGTCCGGATAACAACGATTTTCCCGTTAATGTGTATGGACACGTTCAAACATGGTAATGTTGCAACACTGGTATTTAAAAGTTTTGGTGTACGTCAGCCCCTGTTGATAGTGTCCACGAACTACAGGAACGCATTGTGGATGGTTGCCACTGCATTCGGAACACACCTGGAATTTTTGAACGTGTACGGGCATCGATGCGAAGACCTGCCTGTCTTCACATGAACGGCGCCCATCTCGAACACTTGTTGTAAAGTGTTCGTCCACATGTGCAGCATTTTGACGTTTTGATCCTCGGGAACTCTGGTATTATAGCGTTCCTGTTGTAACGTGTAATGTGTCATATTGGGAAAACCATTGGTGTCTGTAACTATGTTTATTAGCATTATTTGCTTGTTTCATCGGCCTCGACCACGGCCGTAGAAGAACAGGTCTGGACACTCGCCTGGATATTTGATCCCCTTGTTGTTTGTCTGTAGTTCACCAAGTTACCGAGAATATTGTGTTTTATTGGCGCTGATGTTAGGGCGGTCGGACTAAACTCCGCCCTCTTCCTTTCTGCTAAGATAAACAATTTATCAAAACGTATTTTTTTATCAATTTATGAAATACTTTCTACGCTCAAAAATTTAAGAAAAGGCTCTAGCAATCTTGATTTACTTTATAAATTTAACAATGGAAAAAAGTGGACGGAGTTTGAGTCCGACCGCCCGGAAAACAGCGCCAAAAAGTACGGCATTCTCGGTGACTTGACGAACTACAGCCAAACAACAAGGGGGTCAAGCAAAATACATTGTTAGATAGGCGAGTGTCCAGACCTGTTCTTCTACGACCGTGTCCTCGACACATCCCTTCGTTTGTACCTATAATTACCAAACATTCTGTATATATATATAGACACACACACACACACACACACACACTTCGTAACTTCCCCTTACTAACAAACATCTTTCTCCCTGCATAGTATGAAGGCTTACAGACCGTATAACTTTAGTTTCTTACGTTCCGTAGCTTCATCATTATGGATTAGGGCATGGCAGTTGACTGAAGTAATTCTGCTGGAGTTCCTCAGTTCTGCTGTTAATAAAGGATGCTTACTAGTTTCGTCGGTTTTCTCTCCGTTGTTTCCTCTGTATTTACGTCTGTTTGAGAAGACTTTGTTGATTTGTGTTGTTTTAGTTGTGCTCGGACATATTGATACACTTGATTTTGTCATTTTATTGGTACACTCTTGATTTCGTGACGTCGTTTTTAATACGACTATGCACCTACTGGAATGTTTTTTTTTTTTTTAATTTTTTAGACTTTTTGTTTTTATGTCGCCTTTCTAAATGACAGACTACAGGGTTGCTACAGGTCTGGAAAACATGTAAAGGTCACGGAGTTTTAAAGAATCTCACTGAAAACATGGAAAACTCAGGGAATTGCTGTTGGTACCTGGAAATCCAAATTAAATACGAACTTTAATCTTAGTGATTTGACTTTCCGTTACATTATTTTTATGCAATAATTTTGTGCATTGGAATAATGTAAATTCTCAACATTATTTTTTTTTTTTCAATATGAGATAAAATGTGTAATTTTATTTCTCTTAACTTTAAGAACTGGAATTCTGAACGCATCTGTGTTGATATCATGTAGATAGGTTACAATTGTTAATAATATCTGGACTACAGAACTACCACAACTGTTTGTGATTGAAACAACTTGTGATCATCTATCTATTTTAACAGTGGTGTTAGAGCATATTTTAAGGGCGTTGGACACGTAAAATTTCATTTTTTTTTATATTTGTACCAAACATTGTTCAACTTTTGCACATCATAAAACACGTCATTTCCCAAAATAAAATAATAAAAAAATTAGGCCCCATAGTTTTCGCATAATCACTTATCAAAGTTACAAAATGGCCATCGCGGTGTAGCCAAAATAAAAAAAAAAGGTAATTAACCAATAAATTCAAAATTACAGCAACTGATAGTCAATGTATCAATGCATTTTATGACATGGTTGACAAAAGTTAGTTTTGAAAATTTCAGTAGTAGCCAAAATTCAAAGTTATGCAAAAATTTACTCATTTTCATCAATTTTTTAAAAATACAAAAATGTATCGCTTTGTGTTCACAAAAGTGTCTTGAAGTACCTCACATCATTGAGAATTAATATGATTTATCTTGTTTCAGCAAGTTAATTTTTTTTATTATTTTGGCTACACCGCAACTGCCATTTTGCGACTTTGATAGGTGATCATGCTAAAAAACTATGGGACCTAATTTTTTTTTATTTGGGGAAATGACATTATCTTATGTGTAAAAGTTGAACAGAGTTTAGCACAAATATAAAATTTTGAATTTTAATACGTAACATGTATGACTGTTGTACAGACGTCATTGTCAGGGTTATGGTAGGTAATTGTGACACTATACGTTGTACATTCACGCACGGTTGAGCAACCAAAACATTTTCAGAAAGGGTAAAAAAAAAATGCATAAATAAATAAAAATAAAAATAAATCAATCCTACAAATTTGCTTTGTTTGCATTTTTTGTGTTAATTGCTATGTGATATTTTAAAAATTGGAAATTCTTAACTTTATCTATAATTCCTGAAAAATTCAGGGCAGAATATCATGATGTCCTGTAGCAACTTTGGACTGTATTCCTTTACGGAATTGGTTTGTTGACAACCGTTATTTAACGTACTGGCTTTTCTCTTATGCTTTTTTTCTTTGTTTTATTGTGGAGTTTTCTCCTACTCGTAAACGTTCGCTCGCTCAATGGTGTACGTCCATAAATCGGTTCAGTTTATAATACTAGCCCGTTGTAAAATTCGTTAGAATATTTTTTCTGAAGAGTTGCAAATTTATGTATAAAATTTCCAAAAGTTTATTACGTAAGCAAACTATTAGTTTTCCCGCATACAAAACAAACACAAAAATAGTACTTTTAATCACACATATATGTATATTATATTAAAAATATACGTCCAGCAGCGTCCCAAAAGCCAAGAACATGTAAATAACGGCCTCGAAAGCCTGAGATATACGCATCTCTTTGTTAACATATTTACAAATGTAGAAATGTAAATTTTTATGGTGTCAGTGAAAAGGTTGGCAAACATAATTTTTTTTACATGTTTTAGCTTTGAGAAACCTGCAACTTACATCTAATTTATTTAGCATTTATATATGTGCCACATCATTTCAAGGGATTTGGCAGCAATTTCTTGTGACTATATTAGCCTATTGTTGCTTACGTAACACTTGTTTACTCTGTGGTATCGTAAAGCTGCATTTCCGACATAATGTATTTCAAAATACTCGACGGTACCTTCTGTATCACCCTCGAAAACACATGTAATTATTATGATTTCAAGGACATAGTGCATATTTGCGTGAATATTTTAGTATACAGAGTTATTTGGTAGTTGATTTTATTGGTGAAAATTTGTTGTTATTATTATTATTATTTTGGTTGTGTGCAATGCCTCCGTTCTCCAAATTCTTATCAACGTACAAGATGTCTTTAGACAGAATCTGCACGTCGTGGACACGTGCATTTTTCAGCTCCAGTTTCATGGCGTAGGAGGCAGTCTACAGCCGGTTCATGGATAACTGAGAACCGTCGTAGACACTCATTAAATTCACATCCCAGATTCTCAATTAACAAGTTCTTTGATTTGGTAACACTGAATAGAATAGTCAACACTGGGTGTCAACGATCATTTATAAATCTACAGTTTTCCAACTATACCGTGCAGGTTGTTATAAAAATTAAAAATGTGTTACTTTGGTTATGCCACCATCAGCGATGAATGCCGTAACACTGCTATATGACTATAGTCACTTTGTAACATATTTATTCTTATAAATTTGAAACCAGCGAGAAATAAAAGAAATATGTTTATTTGGGGGGAGGGGAAAACGTTAGTGCTAAAACAATTTAACTTCATTTGATGATTAAGAGAAATAGTACAATGTTTGAAAATGTGAATTAAAAGAAATGCCATAAAAATTGGTTTGCTATTGCTTTGTATAAATTATGACAGGAGTTAGCATTATTAGAACGTCTAGGCCCTATTTCTTTAATTGTATTGCCAAGGGCTCAGCGCATGAACACAGGTCGTCAGGCCGGCGGAAGGATACACACGGGCGGACAAGAAGTGCTCAGTTGGCTCAGCGAACCAACTGGGAGGTGAACGGCTCGCAGCGTCGTCTCTCTAGGATTGCGCGATGGACTCCTGCAGCACCCTGGCAGCACGGTCGCGCGCCGCCTCCAGCCGGTGGCTCAGGTTGCCCAGTTGGGAGCCCAGATCCGCCAGCTGCGAGGTTAGGTTCTTGATCAGCTGGCGGCCGATCTCCGGGTTGAACACTTCCTCCATCTCCCTGCGCGCCTCCTCGAAGATGTTCCCCGTGCTGCTGTTGCTGTTGCTGCTGCTGTTGCTGTTGCTGCTGTTGTTGCTGGAGGCGGCGTTGCCCTGGCTCTCCTCGCACCACACCTGCCGCAACAGTCGCATCACAGTTGTTACTTGCCAGTGGCGCATGCAGGATTTTATTTCGAGAGGAAGGGGGAGAGACAGACAGCAATAGACCAAGTAATACAACAAAATTAAATACTAATCACACACATATGGTTAGGACCATGAACTTATTTTTCCCCAGGTTGGTTTCCGTGTCTTTCTTCCATATCTGCACCTTTGCTTCGTAGTTATTGGCAGCGTGTATTTGGAAACTGGCGTCTCTCCTTATACTGCGCCAATCAGAACACCACATTCCTCTTATTGGCGGGTAGACTTCCAAGCACGCAAGAGTTACAACATCCAATCACTGACTATCAAGCAGAGCTGTAGATGTGTTTGTAAGGCACTGAAACAAACTGGGGCGAATAGTTCATGGTTCTGCATATGGTCAGTTCCCTTTGATTTACAAGACAATTAACTAACGTGTTTGTTGCTAACTTGACAGTTTGCTCAAACCACAGAATAAATAGTTAGAGACTGCAAATTCCGCGTTATTATCTGACAACAGGCTGAACTCCAAGTTACTGTGTGTTCGTCTGACTTCAGCTGTTGGACGAAAGTATGTGTGGCGCGCCTGAAGGACTTTTTGAACCAATGAATATAAGATCAACTGTAAAATGTCCTCTATCCTGTAATACGGGCACACAAAGATACGAAGGTCCTGAGCTAATAACGTCATGGGGTGTGTTCGGGTGAGTAAAGACCAATTAATTCCATCTTGTCACCAAATACCAACTCAAAATTCGCGTTACCATTTGGTAGCAGACTAAATTTCACTTTCCTATACATAACAGAGAATGATCTGTGATTCAGTTGGCCACGAACTTTTATGTGTTGTCATTTACGTGTGGTACGTCTTTACAGATATTAATCTGTACCCTGTAATCATTCTCCGCGGTAATTCCCGCCAATATCAGCCAGCGAAAGACGTCGAACGAGCCTATAGACACTTGGAGTCTAGTCAGCTGTCAGAAAATAACGCGAATTTTGCATGTCTCTAGTTATACATGTGTGAAATGGCGTGGCGACTCATTTGGTACGGGCGAACTTCGTCGCTTATTGGCTACCCGAGACTGCTGATACCAGCACTGTGTCTGTTTTGCTTGTGCTTGTTACGGTAAGTTTTCTATTGGTCTGGCTGCGCTGATTGGCGGTAAGCGTTTCCGCCATGTTGCTGTCCAGCGAAAATATTTTGCTGGCGTGCGCGACTGAGTTTGCCATCCAACCGGCTATTTCACTTGTGTGATTATAATTATTCTCTGCCCAGACCGTGGTTTAAGATTTAAAATTACTGGGCAGTTTTCTGTTTCCTATTTTTTTAATGGAAATGTTGAATTCCTTAGGATTTTTGGAGGAAAAATAAAGGGGGTTGGGTGTATCATCCCCGTGTACACGCTAGTTAGGTATCTGGAAATGTTAGTGCATTTTTTCGAGGATGAGTTAGACTTCGTATAAGTGTAAACTGAAGTAACATGAATCCATAGTTTGTCGGAAGCATTCTGATAAAAAATCCGAGCCAGCAACAAACTTACAAGGTCACAGTAGCCCAAAGTTTTGCTTCATGTTCAATTGTGAAAGGCTATCAGTAGAGACATGAACTTTTCGCGAAAAGAAATTTGCCTCACTTTGTGTCAGTGACTTGTGTACACGTCTGCAGACTTGCTTCACGGTCAGAGATTGGATGTTTTGACATTCGTGTGTCGTAGGGTTTTACACGCAAATCACAGACGTGTGGTGTTACAGTAACCTTATTGTGATTGGTACAGTCAAATGAGAAACGTCACA